>VWZZ01004622.1:68662-107383 GCA_013399095.1 Psophia crepitans | reverse complement strand
ATACATTGTTATCCTATCCTCATTGTGTGGGATCCATTACCAGATTACATATATCCGGACATGGAAAGGAGAAGAGGTTAATTGTATATTCTGGAGTAGATCAAACTGTTTCGGAGTATAATTATCCTTAGCATACCACTTTAAAACATAAGTATTTGTATTAAAAAAACCCACCAATCACACGAAAAAAAAACCCACCCAAAAAACTCACCAAAGGACTCCCAACCCCAAACAATAGCAAAAACCAGACAGATTTCCAGGCTTCTTTTGTGTCTCCTAAGAGGAAGAATGTGATTGTGACTGAGGTAAAGAGTTCCAAAAGAACCGTGTGAGTTCCTGAAGTTCCTCAAGATCCAACAGACTGACAATAACTCCGTTATTCCTCACCACCCTTCCCTTTTGTAATTTCATATGAAAGACTGAGCCAGAAAAAGCAACATTTTTATATCTGTGGCTTAATACCCCAGTTTCTGGAGAGAGTAGTGGGAACTGAGTATCAGCCACTCCTTCAGGCTGCATCTGTATATTATTTCTAAGACTTGTGAGTACTTACACAGAACTAAGGAACTTTGCCCTGCTTTTTCAGCTTGTCTTCCTTCCTCCATCCATGTGCTTCTTGGCATCAGGTAGAAGGTGTACTCGGATGAGTAACATGAAGACTGAGTAGACCTTGCCCAAGGTCAAAACACAAGCTAGCAGACCATCTGGTAACTATATAAGTCAAAGCTTTGGGTTTAAACTGCCTGTACTAACATTATCTGTAAGATATCTGTAAGAAAAAGAACTAAGCATTATTTCAATAATTGCTTATTACAGGCTTTTATCATAATTCTGACTTTCAACAAAGAATTTTTTTACATTGCTGTTATATTTTAATTACAGATGTCACAGTGGGTTTTTTGTTTTGTTTTGTTTTGTTTTGTTTTGTATCAACAGACAACAATATACCAGCTCTATAATTTAAAGACATTACTGAAAATCGATAATTACTTGCAAGGCTGCTCACAATGAGAGACCCAAATTTTTTAAGATTGAGGGCACAGTGTGGAATAATTTTTAAATTATGGAATTGAAACTGTAGGGGTGAAACTCTGCCCTGACTGTACTCAAAAAGGATCTTTTTTTCCTTGTATGTTCATTTTGCTATGCACTTGGATGAGTGAGTCCATTCCAAATGGCCAGATGAAATGCTTCCTATAAGAACAGACCACTTTCATGTGCTCTTTTATATAGAATCATAGAATCATAGAATCGCTAAGGTTGGAAGGGACCTCTGAGATCATCAAGTCCAACCATCAACCTAACACCACCATGTCTACTAGATCATGTTCTGGGGTGCCACATCTACATGCTTTTGAATGTCTCCAGGGACGGCAATTCAACCACCTCTCTGGGTAGACTGTTCCCACACCTCACTACTCTTTCTGTGAAGTTTTTCCTAATATCCAATCTAAATCTGCCCTGACGCAACTTGAGGCCATTCCCTCTCGTCCTGTCACTTGCTACTTGGGAGAAGAGACCGACACCTTCCTCACTACAACCTCCTTTCAGGTAGTTGTAGAGAGCGATCAGGTCTCCCCTCAGCCTCCTCTTCTTCAGACTAAACAAGTCCCGTTCCCTCAGTCGCTCCCTATAAGATTTCTTTTCCAGTCCCTTCACCAGTTTTGTTGCCCTGCTCTGGACACGCTCCAGCAGCTCAATATCCTTCTTGCAGTGAGGGGCCCAAAACTGGACACAGGACTCGAGGTGCGGCCTCACCAGTGCCAAGTACAGGGGGACAATCACCTCCCTACTCCTGCTGGCCACGCCATTCCTGATGCAGGTCAGAATGCCATTGGCTTTCTTGGCCACCTGGGCACACTGCTGGCTCATGTTGAGTTGGCTGTCAACCAGAACCCCCAGGTCCTTCTCTGCCAGGCAGCTCTCCAGCCACTCTGCCCCAAGCCTGTAGGGCTGCCTGGGGTTGTTGCGACCAAAGTGCAGGACCCGGCACTTGGCCTTGTTAAACCTCATACAGTTGGCCTCAGTTCATCTATCCAACCTGTCCAGATCTCTCTGGAGAGCCTTCCTACCTTCAAGCAGACTGACACTGCCTCCCAGTTTGGTGTCATCTGCAACCTTACTGAGGGTGCACTCTATCCTCCGTCCAGGTCGTTGACAAAGATGTTGAACAACGCCAGCCCTAAGACCGAACCCTGGGGAATGCCGCTAATATCTTACACTTTAGTATTCATACAATGAAATTTAGCATAGATTAACTGTAATTCTGTCTGCAGTCGTTCTTTACTGAAAATGTAGAAAGAAATACTTTTCACTGGGGTAATTTCTGAAGATTAGGGGACATGCCTAGTGAAATATGCAGCTTGGGTTGTCATGCAGCTAGGTTTAAATGAGTCACACTGAGATGAAATGGAATGAAGCCTCATACTCTTGTTACCATTGGGGATTGTTGATACTGCCAGGCTAGTGTTACACAGCTACAACACAGCCTGATTTTTAAAACCCTTTTGTGATGAGAATTAATTACTTGCTATTATCTCTGATTTTGAGGGTTGGGCTTTTTGTTTTTCTTTTTTTGGTTGTTGTTGTTGTTTGCTTTTTAAAGACTTTGCAAAGCACTGATTTGATCAGGAAACGCAATCAGTGAGTGATGATGTGCCAGATTACATCAAGGCTCCTGAATTCATATGATAGGACATAACTTGGCATTGCTCTCTATCATGAAAGCCAAACAGTAGAGAGTATGTTGTATAGTAATGGGAATTAAAATGGTTTTCTGAAAAACAGAATCCACCACTGTCTACTTTATTTTTTAAGAAAGCAGTATTTACTTCATGCTTGCCAAAATTTTTTCATTCAGCTTTGCTATTAGAAGAATTGCATCAACTGTAAAACGTAACGGAAAGCATGAAAAGTTAAAGTTTGTTTTCTTAACTGTCATTATTAACACTTCTCCTCCACAAACTATAGTGAAATCTTTATAAAATATAGCTCACTACAAATCCCTCGTGTTCAGAACTTGCAAATACCACACCACACCACCACCACCCCCAACGTGGATGGTGGTAATCACAAATTGGCTCTAAATATCACAAGAAGTATTTTAAAAATCTTTAATTTTATTCTTTCTGCCTTCCAATTTTTCAAACCCTTGCGTATTGCCATATCTTTTAATGTAAATGCTGTCACATTAAGCATTCCCATTTCCAACTGCTATACTAACTGCACATGTCAAATTATGATTTTGCTTTTTGCACGTTAGCTCCTCCAGCCACTGGTGGAGGACAGTTGGATTTCTGCCTGTCCTGTCCATCAGAACTGCTTCTTTATCAGGTCTGCTCCATTCAGGCTTCTGTGCGGATACATAATCTCTTCTGCTTCTCATATTAACTTTAATCTCCTTCCTCCTGCCTTCTTCAAACTACTATACTCTTATTCATGCCTTATTCTCTCTCACACTATCTCAAATCTCTCTGTAGAGTATCACAGCCCCCCCATGTTCCCAAGCCTGAGTTGTGTTCATGAAACTGTATTTCTTCAGTCTCCTTTTGGTCCACACAGTCCACCACCCAGGCACTCCTTGCGCAGCCTGTGCTCCCTGTCGGCAGCGGTTCCCCAGTTCTTGCTTATCCCCTTATCACACTGCCTTCCTTCATGTCCTGAGCTCAGACACTCACGGTACCACTTCACTCTCACTTACTTTTTATACCCTGGTGGGTTTTTATGCCTCCCACACTGACAAGCTTTTTATGTTTCTTAACATCACTTTTCTTCCTTGTTTGCCTTCCCCCTCTTTTATTTTGCTCTCTTCTGTCAATCTTTGGCCTCCCTATTTGTTCTCTCACATGCTTTCTCCTGAATGTCATAAACCTCTCTTCCCTGCTTCACACTGCCTTTCTCCTCATGGGTGTCCTTTCTTGAAACAAGCACGTCCCTGGGAAGCAGGGGGCAGACGTCTCAGATGACATGTTGGTAGAGCTAGCACTGCCAATTTAAAAGGTTTTATTATGAGATTTATGATATCAGATGTTTTACCTTAAACCATAGTTCCAGGAAATAACCGACTATGTGACAACCCTGCTTACTTGCTTTTTTTTGTTTGTTTGTTTTAAATGCTCTCAGCGCTTCAGCCAAAAGAGTGAGTATGCAAACCCACTATACGCTGGTGGGTTAAGATGTAGAAGCCAAATATAATTTACATAACATCTATTTTTATGCTCACATTCTTCTATCACTCTTTTGAGTGTTTTGAGGCTGAGCTGTGATGGTTCAGGCTGGCAACACCACAATGCTCACAGCAGCTTACAGGTAGCATGGAACTCCTTGGAACCAGCAGTCTGCTGTAAAAGGATCCACAGCTGTAATGTTTCTCCAGCTTGCTGGAGCATCTTTCTCATTCTTTGAGAGGCCAATTTGACTTGTTAATTAACAGATATTGAATCTGCTATTTTCTGTCTCTCCCCACCCTCCCTTTTCCTTTGCCCTAAGTAGCTTAAGACATTTCTTATGAAATGAGGGAAAAGTCTTTTGGGTCTGCTTTTGCTGCTTTTCACGCAAGTGATCACATGCAAGCTGTACAGGCTTCCTTGCCTTCCTTTTCACCTTCTCAGTCACTGTTTCTGTGATCTAGTTTGGAAATTCCTCAAGTGTGAAAGTGGAACACTACACTTGAAAAAGGAGCTGTTTGTACAAGATTACTTTCTCCTTCAGGTGTGGTGAGTTTTCCTGCTAACATCATCTCTAGTGGTTTGACTACACAGAAAAATTGTACCATCCTTCCCTTTCTAATATGGTAAAAAAATGATTAATACAGTTTCAACAGCATAAACCTCTGCATGCACATAAGTTGTCTGAAAGAGTTGTTGCTTCAGCTTAAACACCTTGTGAATGGTATTAATTTAACTGAAAAAATCTTGGGTATCAAAATAAAATTGTTTATAATGTAGACAGAAGGGACAGTTATACAATATAAACTAGATGGAATTAGTTCGTGGCTTTCATCATAGTGCATGTAACCTGAAACAGTAAAAAGAAAGATGACATATCTCATGGAAATCATTAGCAAACATCTTCATGGAGTTAATAGTGGGCACATCACCTGGTTTGGAATTTGGAATGTGCTTTTAAGAGGTAAACGAAAAACTAACAGTGAACACTGCACTGCAGCAATTCAGCCTTCATACTAAGTTCAACTGCTCCTGCCAGAAAATTGTCAGCTATACACTAGTCACCTAGTAACAGCATAATTTTGAGGATGACAAATTTAGGAGTTTCCAAAATAGGTTGAGATAACGCTGAGAGACCAGTTGTAGATTACGGACAGGTACACCTGGTTAAAACAGCCCTAGATGGTCACAGTTGTATGCTACTTCTGGCAGAGTTGTCATGATCGGAGCCATCACATGTGCACACCCCTTTACCTCAAACCTGCAGTGACCGTGAGCTTCAACTAACATGGCAGAATGTGCACAGACCTGCTAAGGTGTTACCACGTTTTCTGGACTTCTGAGTCTACTGGAAGGGTACTAGTTGTTTCAACAAGAGAGTTGCAATATACCCTCATAGGTAATGCCAGCAGTTTCTTAGCTCCACTTAGATCTGTTAGGGTCTTATAGGAAACAGTATGTGGGACAAAAAACACAGATTAAAAAAACCCCAACATTGCATTTCTGTTGGATTATTTTCTTAATGCATAGAAGCACTTTTATTGAGATGAAGTTTTAGAGGTCTTGTTTTCAATAGTAGTGGCAAATGGAAGTGAGTTACTTTACTGTCATGCTACAGAAGACTGCTTTCCAGTGGCTAGATCACCTGTCTACCTCTTAACGATCTAACTGCTGCCATGTATGGCTATAATTAATAGTGGGTACGAAACTGGGGGTGGTTTTCAAACTCCAGCAGTTAATGTTCCTGTCTTCATTATGCCAAGTTGTCTTGCCAAAGCAGTTAATACATCTCTGCAAATGGAGAAAAAAATCAGAGAAGCAACTCTTGGCGACAAACTGACATCTGTCAAATGTAATTTCTAGTAATAAGGAACCTCATCATTTGGGAATATTTTTAGTCTTATTCTTTTTATGTCAGAACTTCTCAGTTCTTTTTCCTTCCTTCCTTACAGTTCACAGATGGCATTTTGTTAATATTGGTTTCATTTAGAAATATAGTATTGTATAATGCAGCAATGCAACGATTAATGTGTTATAAGTATACTTTTTAATGCTGGAGTGCTGTTTTGTTTTTCCTTTTTCTTCAGTGCCTTACTAGGTATTTTCTAGGCAAAATGAGTTAGTTACATCTTTTCAAGACTATCACCAAACCTTCATCTTTGCTGGACTAACCTGTTGTTATTGTCTCAAGTGCAAACAAAATGAGCATAACTTCCTATAGGTTTACCTGTCATCATTGTAACTAGACAGAGGCTTCGACAAAATCTCTTGATATGGACACTTTCAGGCTTTTAGTTTGAACCTCCGTGTAAGTACAAATGACAGTCTTTAGAGCCACCTTATATGCAGCTTGGTTATACACCATGTGTTCCACAACTGGGTTTGTTAGCCCAAAGAAATAAAAATTACATTTATTTTATTTTAAATTTTCATGCCTGATTTTGCAGTCACAGTGGTATGCTATGAAACATTGTGACAGATGGATGGATCTCGTGGAATAATCTTCGATTGCTCTCTTTGTTCTTACTGTAAGTGTCAAAAGTAAACAATAGAAAGCCTTTTCTCTGTCATGTTTCCTTTTGGTAGATGAAGATGGAAAATTGAATAAGTGCAAAATATAAATGTTATGACAGGCTTAAAATAACTTTTACTTGGTGTTTGGTTTTATTCAGTCTGTATTTTATTTGCCAAAACTCAAATATTGCACTGAATTTAGCATTTACAAAAAGATCTACAAAAATGTCCAAAACATAGAGAAAATCATACACCTCCAGCTGGCCACAACTCAGGTAAACACATCACAAGTTAGGACTTTTTTCCTGCATATTTCACTGAATTTGCCTAAACTTCTTTATGTAGGTAAAGCTTAGCAATAAAAAAAATCCACAGAAAGTTAAGAAGAAACTATGTCACATCCATTATCTGTTTCTAACACATTTCAAGACATGGATATATTCCAGATTTTCTTCCTTTATTCCATTTTTAACCTTCAGTCTGCTGTGCAAATAAAAACAACTAACTTGATATCAAAGCTCTTTCATTTTAACAGAAATACATTTGATAGGTTTCATAATTCACATATATTTTTTTAAATTGTTTAAAAAGTATTCCAACAGGATTAAGATAACAATGCAGAACAATCCAGGTCCTATATCCAGTCTCTGTTAAGACCTAATATTTAACAAAACAACCCCTAGCGCAGTGGTGCAGATGCTCAAGTACTGGAGTGTGTCTGAAAGCCATCAAGCTCATATTTATTTACAGGCATGCAGCAGTTCTAGGAAGATTTGAGGCTGGACTGAGGGTAGGCAAAAAATAAGTTATGTTTAATCATATACCATGTACTCAGATTCTATCAAAGCTGAAAGTTCTGGCTTAGTTCCACTTAACCAGGAAAATCTTAAGCTTTAATAGGTAACACTGAGAGATGTAAAGAGCCCTTAACGCCCACTGGCGAAAGCCATCTTGAATTACATAGAGGAAACAGGACGCTTTCTTTGAATGCACCACCAGTGAGTGGAAGGACAGAATTTGTTTCTGCAGCAGTTTCATTAAAAGCAAGACAAAGCAAAACAAAACAAAAATACCTCCTTGATTTTTGGATATTTCTTTAATTTGCAATTTTGAGAATTAAAACACGTTTTTTTGAATTCTCACTGCAGAGGATCAGGCTGTTGCTGTGCAGAATAACGCTCATAGTAATTTAGCAGTGATGGCACTAAGTCATGTCAACAAATACAGTGTTTACCTTCTAAATTGCATCAGTGAAATTGTGATAGAGAAATATTCAAGCCAGAAGAGCCATGATGGAAAACTTTGACTACTAGTTCCCCTTTGTGGCTGGCCAACTCTTGGGAGCCAATTCTTATTCTTTGGCACTGGAAGAGAAAGATGTACCTATCCTGGTGCAGATATTTAAATATTTTAAAATAAAAGAAAAACGTTGCCGTGCTGCGTTGTTTAATGATGTAAAAAGACTTTATAGTCCCAGTCTTTTTGGTATAAAAAAAAGAATTACCATTACTATGATTATTAGTAAAATCAATCACCTCTGGGTTGTTGAAGAATCATTAAAGAAAGGTAATAAATTCCTTCCTTCCTTCCTCCCTCCCACTCCTTCTGATCATATTTAGTTCCTTTCATATCTGAACAGGCAACACTTTCCCAAATTAATTCTTTCACAAGTGATTTTTAAAGGAGTTTAGCGTACATACTGTAATAATGTGTTAATGCTACTGGCTTTAAGCTTGGCAGGAAAAGGAAGTATAAAAACAAAATGCATGGAAGACACACTCATGCGACTCTGTTCTTAGAGTAAATCTCTGAAGAGCACAGCAAGCCCTTTGCAGGCACTATATGGCACTTCACACCACTGGGCTTTCCCTTCCTGCCAGCACACTGTAATTAAAGGAAAGAGACATCAACATGAAATCAGACATGAGGTGCTGTCCAATTGAAAAGGTTACTGCAGCAAATGAGCAATTAGTGCACCCTGCTGCATTGACTGCTTCAGGTTCAAAAAGGACTTGGACAAAATACAATAGCTGAATAAACTGGCTTTGTAATCTGTTTGTCAGAAGTCCTGTGGTCAGTGCTATACAATGAGCTGGCAGGGTATACGCTTTAAGGATGACTTGAAGCCTATTCTACTCAAGATCACCAGGCTTACTCTGTTTTTGCCTACAGTAGGAAAGAAGAGTGTTTTTGTTGATATATACCAAACCAAACTCTCAAACAAAATATGCTGGCAAAAGCACTTTTCAGGTGGCAAAGTTCTATGTACTACAAGTACTTTACTTTACAGAAATGTCATTAAAATCAGTTACCTAATCTACACTGTCCATCAAATTAGATTTACAGCTAAAAAAAAAAAAAAGCTACAAGTACATATGTTCTTCAGTGCAAAATGTGATTTGTAATTTTTAATTTTTTTTTAGGAAAGGTAGATTTTCTTTTGCTATTTAAAAAAAAAATCTAAAATAATTTAACTGATTCATGCACAACTGTTCCAATTCAGTATTGCCCAAGAACTCTTTTTGTTTTGTTTTTGTTCTAAACCATGCACAGGCTCTAGCTCTTTTAGAAGATAATATTTTAGAGTGGAACATTTAGAGTATTTTAGTATAGAGCAGAGTATCCTGAACCTCCTGGATATAAGCAGCATCGCTGACAATTCTTTATTGTTAGTTTGTTAAAAAAATGCAGATAAAGGTATTAATACTAGGGCTTGTCTTCAGTTTTAGCACTTTTCAGAGACCCTCTTTAAAAACAGATGTGTAGCTACTCATTCATATTCAATGCAGAGTTGTGAAGCTGTTACGAAGTGATGAAGGCTACTCTTCAGCCTGCAGCAGAGCCTGCAGAGAATCATGAGCTCACAGCACACCTTCCCTGCACAGCTCACATTGATGGGGAGTTTAAACTAAAATAAAAAGCTGCAAACTTACAAGGTGGGCTGCTGAAAAGGCTGACATCTGCATGAATTATGTCCCACTCTAAGGCAGAAGTACCCTTGTGTACTTCAGGAGGAGGTAGGAATTGGTTTGACTAGATGATGGTTGGACTAGATGATCCTGGATGTCTCTTCCGACCTTAACGACTCTATGGTTCTGTGAATCAGCATGAGTGGCAGTTCCATCAAAGTAATACATTAATCACCTTAATCAGATGCTTATTTCCTAGTCTACCTTTCTTTTCAAAACAAAGCTGCTAGGAATTGTTTTCTACACTGAATTCTGTTCTTACTTTGTTTGAACATTTTGTTTTCAAGTATCATCCTGACAACATAGTATCAGTATCACTCTGTCAACAGAAACTAAGTTTAAATGCTCATAATCATTATTTAATTTTTAATATTTCCATAGTGCTTTACAAATCTCAGAAGTCTCTATGGGACAAATCACATGAAGCAACAACAGTCGAGAGGAAGAGGAAAGTAACTAATGCAATGGAAGAGTCATGCAAAGTCAGAAGAAATGTGAAGAAAAAGATGGACCAACCACTTACATGCGATTTACAATGAAAGGAAACCTACATACTGGAATTTGCAATCATTTCTATCAAGCCATTAATCTATAATGAATGTGTATTTTCCTCAGTGTGAAAGATTTTCTAAAACTGAAATATCTTTCCCTGAGATAAGCAAACAAAGATATCTGGATTTTGGAAAGGGAGCAGACAATGCAGGCAGAGCCCTTCCTTTCACACACCCAAAGGGAGAGCTGGCAGTGAAACAAATTGTCTGTCCCCTTCACAAAGAAACTGCTTAATTGTTCAAATCCCAGCACTAGCTTCACCCCCCCCACACTCACCCCTCCCAAAAGCCTTGACAAACATTGAAGAATGGAAAGGAAAGTCTTTCAAGTAAGAAGAGGCAAAAGGTTTAAAGGAAGGGGGCAACACCATAGTTTTAAGTGTGTGGGTTCGCAGATGGCTTTAACTGGTCTAAGAACTGCCGCTGAGAGGAAAAGCCCTGCCCTCCCACCTGCTCTCACCAGTCCGTTCTCATCGTTTTCCTCTTGCCCGGGTCCCATAGCATGTGGCTGCAAAGTGACTTAGATTAACTTGCTAATGCAAATTTAAAAAAACCCCAAAATTAGCTTTCAATCAGGACAGTAGAACATTGGGGACTATGTGAGAAAAGGACAGCTAACAGATTTGTGTTACAAAACAGCGTGAACACCCAGGAGACTGCAGGACAGCTCTAACTAGAGAGATCTCTTTACTAGCATGGTGCAATACAGCATAGACTGGTGAGAATCCCACAAACTGAATTTATGATGTTTTTGGAGAACATTGTTTTGTTTTGCTTTGTTTTGTTTTGTTTTGTTTTTTTCCTCAAGGAAACAGTATGACCCAAGCTTATTCATGGAAACATTTATCGAAGTAGTTATGCGAAGATAGGTATGCTGAGGAAAACACCCAGGATACTTTTTCTGAAAGTGCACATTCGGTGTTTGTGCCCCTTCACTGAGTACCGCTGCTGCACGGTGCAGCACACACAGGATTGAGAGGAGAGTCAGTGTGCAGCAATGCTTGGCTGTCAGGAGGGCTTGGTCCTGCTCCTGGATGTACCAGTGCTGCAGTACTACCCAGAGAGAAACAGGCTGCTTGCTAACTCTCCCACAGCACTTTGCAAACTGAAAACGTGACTAATAATGCCTTAAATTTTGGATTTGATTGTTTTATCCTTGTCACAGCTCAATTTAGAATCTTTTCCTCAACCGCTACTGCCTCTCTTAATGGGTTTCACTCAAAAATGGTTTATAAAAGCTTCAATTTATATGTTCAAAAGAGATATTTTTTCCCAAGTGCTAAAAATCCCAATATCTTAAAAATAGCCAATTTGAAGAAAAAATTAATTCTTGCCAGTGCCTTGTAATAAGCACAATTTCCATTAAGAATAATGGGAGATACACAATTACAACTGAGTTCAAATGCTTGAAAAATGAAAGTATTTATTATCTGGTTTTCATACCTTGAAAAGAGTCCTCGGCAAAAGTAAATTACATCTTAGTTCATCAGTTAGTATTCCTCAATATTTCCAATATTGTTTACATCATTAGGTGAGGTAACTCTGACAGCAGAGGTGGCTAAGATAATCCAAGCAGTATTAGTGATGGAAGGTGCTCTCAGGCAATTCCTTACAGGTTGTTGAAAGAAACTGAACCAAGGCAAATCCCCAAGGACTTTTTAGAAACAAGTTTTGCATTTGTCTCTTAACATCTCTAAGGAAAAGACAAAAGTAGCCCTGAGTTATCAAAGAACAAAAGATAACATAGCAGTCATTCATTGAAAGGTCATGGGTTAGTTTTAGAAAACTACGGTGTAACATGTGAATCTCAGAGAATGGTGATTCTAATTTAGGAATCATAGGCAGAACAACAGATACAAATATCATCCAGCTCTTGGGGATGGTAATTAAGAACTCAGTTATTATTGACATTTTAGGCACAATTTTGTAACGAGAAATGGAGAAAACTCAAGAGCAAAATAACTAGAATAACACAGCTAAGGCAGAGGTCATTACAATAATTGCCAGTAACATAGATAGCAGATGTATATTTCAGATTGTTTTAATACGAATAATTTTTTCAGACTGCAGAACAATAACTAACTTTGCCCATAAGAAAGACCTTTTAATTTTTAAATCTGTTTTGTTTGCATATCCACTTATGGCACTGTAATTTTGTCTGACAGTGATACACCCTTTTTAACAGAATCTGCTATATAAACAGGAACATGTTTTTAGTCATTCTTTCAATGTTGATATTGCTGTTTTTCATTTTTTTTTCTTTGCTGAACTGAGGAAGGTAAGAACAAGAGCCTTGGAGAATATAAATGGTTTCACATGATTTTACCACTAAATTATGCTAAGCCATCTATAAGCCAGTGTCTGTTTCCTAGTGATCCAAATACCAAAGGAATCTAAGTCAACTGAGTTCTTTGTCCCAATAACTCAATTATTCTTTTTATAAATGGGAAAAAAAAGAAGCAAAAAGTCCTTGCACATTCTGTGGTACACACAAGGACTCTGAAATTCAAAAGATCAAAATCAACAAAGCTATCATCAATTCACTGGAAAGCCAGAGATCACGATTAAGAAAAAGTTCAGTTTGTGACAGACTCTGTAAGGGCTGTTTTTCAAAGAACAGCACTCCGAAGCAAGATCAAGATTTTTCGGGCTTCCTTGTTCTTTTTCCTCTTGTTCCTATGCTCTTATTATTATGGGCGTGAACTTGTACTTTTTAAGATGCTATTTCAAACATGCACATGGATTGTTAAATACATGTCATAGATAGCTTTTAGAACTTAGAGTGCAATTATGATGCTTTAACAATAACATACAGAAAGAAGAAAATTAAGATGTTCACAGAAACTATCACATTATGATTTTTTTATAGGAAAGAAATTTATTTCTGTCCAGAATTCAGCGACTATTCAAATGAACATATAAAGCAACAGCAAGTACACCCTGAAACACCTACCATCATTCAAGGAAAGGTTTCCTACTTAGATCTCTTCGAACCTGAGATTACATACACATATTTTTGCACACAGAAGCTCTTCTTTGCATAACAGACTAAGTCTGAAATTTGAATATCCTAATGTGTTACAGAAATCTCCTTCCTTTGCTTACTCTCTTTCCCACCTCCCCTCCCTTCCCCTCCCCTCCCCTCTCCTCTGCCTTGAACTTAAAAATTATTTAAAGGCAGAGGGCTAGACCCTGTACACTATCTTTCAGAAGCTTTTTCATAGGGCTGTGGGCACAAATGGCTTTAAGAACCTTTCTTACTACAAAATTTCAAAATTAAATTAATATTTACAAAACATCACTTTTTCATGAAATGACAATGTTTAGTGGCTGGAAATCAAACTTGCATCATATTACACAAATTAAGGTTATTTCATAATGCTGGCATAGAGTAAAAACGTCTTTGGAAATGAGAATGATTTCTCATTCTGTTCTGTTTGTATCAGCACATCTTTCCTGCTACTAGTTCTCCATTTGCCACTTCAACATCTGTTCAAATGCCCCCTCACTCTGAGCACATCATCAGTTCCGCTGCGCTTCTTCTTGCTCTGTTGTTGCTAGCATACGCAGGGGAAAAATCAGGAAGGCTAAAGCCCAGCATGAGCTCAACCTGGCCACGGCAGTTAAAGACAACAAAAAATGTTTTTACAAATATATTAGCAGTAAAAGGAGGGACAAGGAGAATCTCCATCCCTTACTGGATGCGGCAGGGAGCTTGACTACTGAGGATAAAGAGAAGGCTGAGATTCTCAATGCTGCCTTTACATCTGTCTTCAATAGTCAGACAAGTTGTCCTCGGGGTACTCAGCCTCCTGATGTGGAAGTCTGGGACAGGAAGCAGAATAAACCCCCCACAATTCAGGTCAAAACATTTAGAGACTTACTACTCCACCTGGACTGTCAGAAGTCCATGGGATCCACTCGAGGGTGCTGAGGGAGCTGGCGGATGTGATTGCTGAGCTGCTCTCCATCATCTATCAGCGGTTGTGGTCAACCGGAGGGGTCCCAGATGACTGGAGACTTGCTAATGTAATGCTCATCTATAAGAAGGGTTGTAAGGAGGATCCGGGGAACTACAGGCCTGTTAGCCTGACCTCAGTGCCAAAGTAGGTTATGGAGAAAGTCATCTTGAGGTCAATCACAGGCCATATATGAGACAACCAGGGGATCAGGCCCAGCCAGCATGGGTTCGTGAAAGGCAAGTCCTGCTTGACCAACCTCATCTCCTTCTATGACCAGGTGACCTGCCTGGTGGATGAAGGGAAGGCTGTTGATGTAGTCTACCTAGACTTCAGCAGAGCCTTTGACATGGTCTCCCAGAGTATTCTCCTGGAGAAGCTGGCGGCCCATGGCTTGGACAGGTACACTCTTCACTGGGTTGAAAATTGACTGGATGGCCAGGCCCAGAGAGTGGTGGTGAACGAGTTGCGAGTGATGTTCCCCAGGGATTGGTATTGGGGCCCATCCTCTTCAATCTCTTTGTTGATGATTTGGATGAGGGAATCCCCCCCCAACACCAAGTTGGGGGGAAGAGTTGATCTGCCGGAGGGTAGGATGGCTCTGCAGAGGGACCTGGACAGGTTGGATCGCTGGGCAGAGGCCAATGGGATGGGGTTTAATGTGGCAAAGTGCCAGGTCCTGCACTTTGGCAACAACAACCCCAGGCAGCGCTACAGGCTGGGAGCGGAGTAGCTGGAAAGCTGTGCAGAGGAAAAGGACCTGCGGGTGTTGGTTGACACTCACCTGGACATGAGCCGGCAGTGTGCCCAGGTGGCCAAGAAGGCCAACGGCATCCTGGCCTGTATCAGGAATAGTGTGGCCATCAGGAGCAGGGAGGTGATCGTCCCCCTGTACTCAGCCCTGGTGAGGCTGCACCTCGAGTACTGTGTCCAGTTTGGGGCCCCTCACTACAAGGAAGACATTGAGGCCCTGGAGCGTGTCCAGAGAAGGGCAACGAAACTGGTGAAGGGGCTGGAGCACAGGTCTTGTGAGGAGCATCTGAGAGAACTGGGCTTGTTTAGTCTGGAGAAGAGGAGGCTCAGGGGAGACCTTATTGCCCTCTACAACTACCTGAAAAGAAGTAATAAGCTGGGGGTCGGCCTCTTCTCGCAGATAACTAGTGACAGGATAAGGGGGAATGGCAGCAAGTTGCACCAGGGGAGGTGAGGAGAAATTTCTTCTCAGAAAGGGTGGTCGGGCATTGAAACAGGTTACCCAGGGAGGTGGTGAAGCCACCATCCCTGGGGGTGTTTAAGGAAAGGTTGGGTGTGGTGCTTAGTGACATGGTTTAGTAGGTAGTAGATGGTAGGGGGACGGTTGGACTAAATGATCCTTGAGGTCTCTTCCAACCTTAATGTTTCTATGATTCTATGATTTGTGGATTCTGTTTGCTCATACTTTTCCAGTCTCTGGGTAACGATCTGATTGTCCTAGTGCCAAAAACTTTTCCATCAGTATCAGAAATTCCTAGTGGCATAGATATAAAGATTTGGGTTAATTAATGGAGAAATATTACTAAAAAGGTTATTTTTATTGAAAATCCTGAGGAGAGAAGAATGCAGAAGTAATTTTCTGTTTGTTTGGTTTGTTTTCATAAAAAATGTAATATCTTTAGATAAATTTTCTCTGGAACATTTAAAACAGATTTCGTTCCTGGTGAAGGAGCTGACCACTGTCAGAGACAGCTCCAGCTCTGAGTGGCAATTCCAGCTGTTCTGCAGAGAAGACCGTGCTTAGCAAATGCATATAACTACAGTAAAATTACTGACTGTCATGCTTATGGTACTAGAGAAATTCCCCAAAGCGATGCAAGGTCTTAACTGGCCATTCTAGCTGCATTCTGAACTAAAACTTGTGTATTTGTTGCTACACATAATCTTTCTCCACCCAAAGACAAATTTTCTCAGAAATCTACTAAATAAAGTGTACACTGACACTTCATATAGTAAAAAATCAGATTCTGCAGTGCCTGTCCAAACACTGAAAAATTCTCATCAAAAGCAATCAGAGTTAGATTTAAACCAGCTTTTCCTCCTCCTCTACATTTTTTTCTCACTTAAAAAATAGTTAAAAGTAGTTCCGTTTTAATCATAGGTCCCTAATCTTTTTCTCACATGAACTAGTTTCACAGTGGTGATCCTCCAGTGAGTACCTTTGGATCTATATCAGTGTAAATGAGAGTTCTTTTCACCTTATCAGGTCAGTGACAGCAGTCTTCTTTCATGCTGGACCTTCTGCAGAAGTAGATGCCATCCAGACGTTGGACATTGTGCAGTCTTCAAAGATAGGAAGGTTGGAAACAGAGGCAGGATTAGAATTGACCTGAAGGGAATGCAGGAACAGAACTATGATGGAAGGGAGTATGGAGCAGTTTCTATTTAAGGCAGTTTTCTTTCTAAAATTTCGTCTTTGTTCTTTGATAATGAAATGACCTGGAAGGGCTCTTTAAATACCATAGAATCATAGAATGGTTTGGGTTGGAAGGGACCTTAAAGACCATCTAGTTCCACCCTCCACTAGACCAGGTTGCCTATAGCCCCATCCAACCTGGCCTTGAACACTTCCAGAGGGGAGGCATCCACAGCTTCTCTGCACAACCTGTTCCAGTGCCTCACCACCCTCACAGTAAAGAATTTCTTCCTAATGTCCAATCTAAATCTCCCCTCTTTCAGTTTAAAGCCATTACCCCTTGTCCTGTCACTACATGGCCTTATAAAAAGTCTCTCTCCATCTTTCTTGTAAGTTCACTTTATATATTGAAGGGCTGCTACAAGGCCTCCCCGAAGCCTTCTCTTCTCCAGGCTGAACAACCCCAGCTCTCTCAGTCCGTCCTCGTAGGAGAGGTGCTCCCACCCTCTTATTATCTTTGTGGCCATCCTCTGGACTTGCTCCAACAGGTCCATGTCTTTCCTGTACTGGGAACCCCAGAGCTGGACACAGTGCTCCAGATGGAGTCTCATGAAAGTGGATTAGAGGGGTGAGAATTTCCCTTTTCAGCCGACTGGTGATGTTTCTTTTGATGCAGCCCAGGATATTGTTGACTTTCTGGGCTGCAAGCACCCATTGCTGGATCATATTGAGCTTCTTCTCCATCAACACCCAAAGTCCTTCTCCTCAGGGCTGCTCTCAATCCACTCTCTGCCCAACCTGTGTTTGTGCTTGGGATTACCCCAATCCAGGTGTCGGACCTTGCACGTGGCCTTGTTGAACTTCTTCAGGTTCACACAGGCCCACCTTTCAATCCTGTCAAGATCCCTCTGGATGACATCCCTTCCCTCCAGCCTGTCAACTGCACCACACATCTTGGTGTCATCAGCAGACTTGCTGAGGGTGCCCTTGATTCCATTGTCCATGTCCCCAAAAAGATGTTAAACAGTGTCGATCCCAGTACTGACCCTTGAGGAACGCCACTCATCACTGATATTCACTTGAACATTGAGATGTTGACTACAACTCTCTGAGTGCAGCCATCCAACCAGTTTCTTATCGACCAAGTGGTCCATCGGTCAAATCTGTATCTTCAATTTAGAGACAAGGATGTCATGCAGGACAGTGTCAAATGCTTTGTACAAGTCCAGGTAGATGACATCAGTTGCTTTTCCCTTATTGACCGACACTGTAACCCCATAGTAGAAGGACACCAGATTTGTCAGGCATGATTTGCCCTTAGTGAAGCCACACTAGCCATCACCAATCACCTCTGTATTTTCCAAGGGCGTTAGCACGTTTTGCAGGAGGATCTGCTCCATGATCTTGCCAGACACAGTGGTGAGACTCACTGGCCTGTAGTTCGCCAGGTCTTCCTTTTTTCCCTTGTATGTGAAAAGGAGTTTTCATGGGAACACGCTTTGAAAAAAAATAATCCATAAAAGAGCATTAAAAAAAAAGCTTGTTAGCCATTACACACCCACCCGGCATATAAGACATTCAAATGAGTTCAATCAAGCTAATTTGCATACAGTGCACACAAAAAGGGCATGCAATTTGCACATTTTATTGTAAAGTAAAACATTTCTTATGTCAGCATTCAAAGCCTTAAAAGCAAAGTTCTGTATGCAGTGAGTATTTCACAAAGACTGTAGGATAGATAGTACTCATAAAACACATTTTATCTAAATTGCTACTGTCTTTGGCAATAAAACGTCTGGAATAGATGTTGACAAGTGGAAATTATATTAAAACCCCTGCATGAATTCAACATATTCATGACTATGCTACTGTAATTTCAATATCCTATCATATCTTTGCCGCCTAAATAAAGTATATTTGCCCCAAATTGCAATTTAAAATAGCAAGCCCTACCTTTTATTTTATCCCTTCTGACTTCAGTGGAACTTTACCTCAGGAAAGATGAGAGATCAGTCTGTATATATGAGTAAATAGCCAGCAAAGAATGAAATTACTCAATACAGCTAGTGTTAAACATTTCCACGTAAAAATAGTCAACTTTGCATTCATAGGGTTTCGGTCAAGACCTTAATTCTCAGTTCCTCCCTTCTTTCTCCCTTGTGATATTTTACTTGATTTTACTTCTTCCAGGTCCCTTCTCAAACCCTGTTACATTATCGGTTCTTATCCAACCAAACCCATGTTCCAGTCCTACTTTTTATTTTTCCCTCCCTGGTGCCTTTACTTATTTGGAACAAATAATTTTATTTCAACTCAGGCAATCTACTCCTTCATCAGCCTCTGTCAAAGAGTACAGAGGAGGGCCAAACAAGGAGTATGGAGAGCAGGACTAGGAGGGACACACTGCTCAGCCTTGGGTAATAAAGTTCCCTTTTGGTGACTCAAGTCTAAACATAGCCTGGATGTCTGAAACTCCATTTTTCAACAGCTTTATAATTTCTCTAAATTTAGGAATATTCCTACAACAACAGAAAAAGGCACACCTGTCAAGCAAGGACTGGTCCTCAATCTTGTTACGATCTATTGTTCCAAATGGCATCGTTCTAAAGAAAAAGGTGTGAAGACAAGCTTAATCTCCCCCTAGCCCCATTCACAGAAATGAGAGAACCATGTGACTGCAAACATTTGCAAAACTGAGCCTGAATAAAAAAAAAGTTGGAAAGTTATAAACACATTGCAACGCAGGACTACATCTCGTTATTAACATCCTCTCACCCAAATGAAACCCACACTGCTTAATGGTATTTATATATTTTCAGTAAACTTACAAACCAGCTTCAGGTTAAGGTCTCTTATATGTAGGAATATCACAGAACAGAAGCAGAAGATAACTCTGGCGGGGAGGGAGCTCAGGAGGTGTCTCGTCTAACATTGCTCACAGTAGCATCAGCCATGGTGTCAGACCAGGCTCCTCAGGGAGGGAGGGAGCCTCTGCCACCGCTCACCTATCATCCCAGGGAAAGGTTTCCTTATGGCAAACCCCAGCCTCTCATATCCCTCACCCTCCTACTGTGCCCTGCTGAGAAGACCCTGGCTCCAGCTCCCTGCCAGCTCCTTGTAGGCACTAGACGGCTGTTAAGTGCCCCTGGAGCTGCTCCCTCTACAAGCTGATCCAGGCCTGGTCCTCCAGCTGTTCCTCACAGGGCAAGTGCCCTAGTCCCAACCACCTCTGCGGCTTTCTGCTAATCTCACTAAGGTTTTTTGGTGTTTTTCTTGTACTAGGGAGTCCAAAGCTGAATGCAGTATACAGATGTAGTGAGTAGAGGGGGAATCCCACACAGTGATTGACTGGCCATGTTCCTATTTAAACAGCTCTGTATGTGATTTACCTCCATATCTGCTAAAGCACACTGCTGGGTCATGCTCAGCTTGCTGTTACCAGAACCCCTAGGACTTTTCCCTCAGAGGTGCTCCCCAACCAGGCAGTCCCCATTCTGTATCACCGCAAGGGCTTATTCCTTACTGTGGTAGGCATTCACATCTGTCCTTGTTCAATTTCATGAGGTTCCTGTTGAACCTGAATTCCTCCATTTTGTTTAGGTCTCTGAAAATTCTTCAGAGGCATTCTCAAAAGTTTTAACCTATTACCAGTTTAAAAAAGGATCTTATGCTCATACAGCATCATGAAAAATCAGAGGCAAAACTCACTGGAAAAATAGTTTTAAAGGGATAATGCAAATTGTAGGTGCATGTGATGACAGTGGATGCAACGGTCAAAGTGGGGAATAGAGGGTGACATGATACATTGCCATTAGCATAATTATCATTTCCATCAGCGTTACATATTGCTTTTTCAGACAAAATGTTCTCTTCAGAAATGAGATGGACAGCTTCTTCCTGCTGCAGGGAGCTGAGACCTACTCTCCTTTTACAAGTGGCTGGTCATCCCAGCCTGTTCTGTGACAGTGGCTGCAGACTTCAGTTACATTTGGATAATATTACTGTCTTCACCCTACCTTAAATGCTAGGCATACAGTTGTTCACAGTTGTGTTTTTCATTGTAATGATAAATGAAGGTCCAGGAATTATGACAGCGACACAGGCCAAATGGTTTGCCTGAGGAATCCTGCAGCAGAGTGGATGAAAGTTTGTTTTGAAAATCAGATACGTGATAGTAATTAGAGCTGCTGACAGGATGCTGCTTAGAACTATTTCCTTCCAAAACATTTCAAAATTTAGTCAAGGCTATGCCTGGAAATCCTGAATACTGCGGCATGTCAGCCTGTTTATAAACCTCCCCAGGCTATTTTCAACAGCTCTTTCAGCTGTGCTGACCAACAAAAGCGATGCACAGTTTTAAGATGTCTCAACTATTTGGCATGTTTTATCAAAAAGAGCCATCAAGCTGAGCTCTTAGTATCTAGCCAGTGTGGTTTATTTTGCAATGGCTTGGATCACTGAAGAAAAGAAGCTTTGTATTGTAGAAAAGAAGCTTTGTATTGCAGTGGAGCAGGTAAGTGAGAGCCCAGGAACAATCATATGTATTTCTGATTCTGCCATCACCTCTCTCTACAACTACAAACACAGTGTTGAGCTACTCTCTGCCAGTTTCCACACCCAAAAAAGGGTATAACAATATGTACCAGAGTAGTACTGAAAAATAAGAGCCTGTTCCAGCTACTAGTGAAGTTAACAGCTATGCCTTTGTTCATTTTTACTAGATAGAGCCAAATTTAAAGACTTTGAACCTGACTGTGAACCCTGCTGTGGCACCATAGCTATAGTCTCTTTTCAACCAGAAAGTGGGGAATTTTTTGTCCTGTGTGTGAGACCCTATGGGACTGCAAAATAGGCCACTACAATGTTTGTACATGATCTCCTCCTGTAGATACAGACATAAATATCACACAAAGGAGAGAGGATAATGAGTGAGACACAGATGTCTCCAGTTCTAGTGGGCTATGGAATCTCACCTGAGGCCATGCATTGTTCGGAGAAGCCTAAGGTTTTATTGCTGAGCATCCTGGAGTGAAAGAGAAAGACAGAAGCTGCCACCATGGCTTTTAGCATTGCCAAGCACAATTCAAATCCTAAGAGCATCACCAGTATTTCATGTGGTTTTGCACTGAGAAGAAATTATTTCTTAGTAGAAATTCACATTTAGTAGCACAAGTACTATATAAGCCCAAGGAGAAAATAATTCCTACCTTTAGTGGAAGCTCTCCCTGCTTTAAAAATCAGTAAGAGAAGGTAATTCTATTTAATAGAGGCTGTAGCTTGTAAATGAAGGCACACAGTAGTCTACAAATTGAAAATGTCTGGGAAAAGAGAATATGTTTAACAGAAATTCAACAGCCTTTTTTACAGCAGCAGTCAAACAATGTTTGATATCAGAGAAAAAAAAGCCTAGAATCCTATTATTAGGGCCCAATTTTCTTTTTTTTTCCCTCTTATTGCCCAATGGGTTGACATAGCCACCTCCAAGAGCTCTGACAATACTTACACTGTCAATCCTTTCCCACTTCACTGCAGGATGATCCTCAACCGGGTTGTCAAACACAATCATTTCTCTGGGTAACAATGTGAAAGGCAGCTGCAGCGAGCATGGAGGTCAAGAAAAGCAGGCCGTGGATGCAACAGCACCTGCCTTTTGCACGCAAAGATGGAGCAAATTACAGCATTTGTCACCAAGGAGCTGAGCAGCAGTGCCATGTGTGATGGCCTCACAAGCACCATTTTCATCATGTGCATGGGCATATCTTTTCAAATCTAGAGCAGGGAACAGATGTTTCATCAAAAGACACATTTAAAATAAAGATAATTATGCAGTAAGAAGATTAATTACATAGGATTATTCAGGTCCACTTAATTGCTTGACAGTCTGAGAGCCTCCCACATATTTGTGACAGAAACACCCTTCTCTTCCTGGGTTACCAAACTCTGTCATGGATTCAGGACAAACGTCTTTGTTTTAGTAATTCAACTAATGTTAATGTCTGATTTTCAGATACAAGGAGAAAATGTAAGCTATCTTATAAAACAATAAAATATTGTTTTAGTTCTATAGGCATTGCATTTTTTCCATAAAATATTAACAGCCTGAACTACAAAAATAAAAGTAAAACTAAATGCTATTATCACAATATACTCAGTAGAACATTAATTGTACTTAGATATTATTTAGATTAAAAAATAGTTTTCTCTGTCCAGCTGCCCACAGATGCTTATGCATCTCCTGTTTTCAGAAATTTGTTAATGACCTTTTCATGTGTGCATATAAAAATGGCCTTTCACCTTCCTCCAATGTGTCACCCTCTTTCCCCATAAAAAAGAAAATTCTAACCCTCTAAAAAATACGTCTACTCTAAGAAAATATAATGTTTTCTTTGTCTTTGCTTAAACAACATAGTGTGTGCTATGTGGCTATGGCACAGCTATTCTGAGAGACTGCATTATGATGGAAGTTACTGAACTGATCATACTAACACGTTTCACAGAAAAAGAAAAATTTCGGTGAGCTTCTGCTAATAGGCTTTCATTGTGACTCTGTTGATTCTTGGGAGCTTACCAGCTGCAGAGCTTGGATTCAGCATTGCTCCAAAATACAAAATTATGAATGTAGCTTTGCCATGTGAATCATGCAAAAGGCGGGGGGACCCCTGGATTCATAGGGTCCCTATCATACAGCTAGGAGGTTTAAAAAACATCCAGCATCAGCCCAGGTGTTTTTTACTCTATACAGGTTCCAGGAAATAGCTCAAAGCATTTTAAGAGAGCTTTGTATTTAAATTGTATCCCTCACTCCAGTCCTATATGCATTAGTTTTCCCACGCTCAAGACACTTCTTGATCACGTACTGTATGGCACTACCAAAGCCAAGCACAGAGTTTATATTTAAGGGCTGTAAACATGATATTGGAAGCCTGATCTCCTTCTTTTCACCAAAGAGAGCACTACAATATTTGCATTTGTTAAGCTATTGCAAACTTTTTTTACATAGACAAACTAGGAATCCTTTCATTGTGCATTACTGAAAATAAAAATCAGCAGAAGAATTAACTTTATAAGGAGTTAAAGCGTGTCATTTAGAAAAAAATCCTTAGTTCAGTCTAAGCCGCTAAATGTAACTTAAAGCTCAGGAAAGAAGATTACACTATAATGGCTCCATTCACATTCACAAAGTTGGGGTCATTTTAAACTGCTGCTATGTTTTGGAAGGCTGCCCAGAAAACTTTGGTGTGAAAAATCTACTGAATGCCTTTGCGCTACATTAGCTAACAATATTGAAGGTCAATAATGCAGGTGCAGGCTTTCTCCCATTCAAGTTGCTTTATAAACTTAAAAACCCCTGGCAGACTTCTTCCTAAAACTCTGTTTAAAAGTGGCTTTTGCTCAAACCTTTAAAAAGAAGAAACAATGGGGGAGAGGAGGGAGTGGCGAAGAGAGTTGGGAAAGGATAGCATTTTGCTGTTATCAGGAGATAACACGAGAGAGGTGCTAAAAAAACATAAACCAAGAGTATAGCTTTTGCTTTAGTTTCAGTGCAGCAATTAAACTTTTATAAACATGTACGGGCACTAAGTGCAACTTGCCAGGCAAATCATAGAGACTTATGCTACTTTCCACACTAATGGTGTCAAGGTGCACTGAATGTTTCCCCCCTGCTGCTAGGAAGTGACATTAGAGGCTTTTGGTGAAGCGTATGCCCAAGTTCCTTGCTCTGCAGCAGTTATCGTGTGCTAGGATGACACTATGACTGATCACACTCAGGCACTGCTTCTGTATCTGCAAATGGGCTTTCAGTTATAATGGAAATGTTTAGCTCAAAGCAGCGTATACATTACACTTGTTATTAATGGCTGAAACAGATGCTTCCATCTAGTGAAAGGGTTTGTTTTTATATAAAGCAAATCCTCCTGTAAATCTGGAACTTTTATTTGGTTGCATATCAATTTGAAGGATAATAATATGAAAAGCTCTTTATACTTTGCCTTATATTACAGAAGCATTTAAATTTTTAATTTGTGTTCCATATAAACAAATTTATATACATCTACACACATTTTATTACCCATTTTATATGGCTCCGTTTGTTTCTGTTGTAAATTGCAGAGTTTCTTAATCAATGCTAAGCATAAAATACCCTATCAGTAAATTACTCCTACAATAAAATACATGATGTGGTCTACAAATGATGGTTATTAATTTCAGGACAGAAATGTTGCATTTATATTGTGGTTTATGTTCAATTAACACATGGCTGCATTAATGCAAAGTGTCAGCATAGAACTGAACCAGAGACTAAATGAAAATGAAGTACCCTAAAAAGGAATTATTGCTTGTGCTAAACAGAGTAAAAGCCAATTTATTTGGGAGTTTGCTTGTACAGTACCACCTGAGATATTCATGAGCAATTCCAAGAGCATAGATCATGTTTCCAAAAGGAAATTATCTGATTGCTTTACCTTTTTATGTGCTTTTTGTGGAAAGAACCGTGTCTCTGTGCACATGATAGATCAATGATTCTAAAGCTAGAGCAGCTGCAGTTCATGAAAAACAGATTATTAGCAAGGGGAAGACATCTTTAAAAATAAGTCACCCATTTCTTTCGCTAATTATAAACAAGCCTGTTTCCTAAGGCACAGGCAGTTCATGAGAGAAAAAGGTGGCCATCATGGAAACAGCAATTACGATCTTTTAGATGTAAAAGGTAACAATAATTTTATTTGTCAGATACAATTTTACTAAATGTGCAAAACTCTGTAAGTAACTAAAAGGAGCAGATAATAAAGGTTTGAAATGAAAATGCTGAACTAGCCTGTTTTGAGAACAGCAAGTCCTTGTAGGATAAAATTGCTTATATATTTTGAATATGAATGCTGTAGGCATTAAAACTAGCCCTGACTGCAAACCAAGAATTATGTTTCTTGAATACATGGCAAGTCTCACTTCTGATTTCTGTTCTCTCACCTGTATGGATTGCAATGGGTTTTTTGGCCTTGAATAAATATCTGAATGCCCATGACAGGGAGGTTGGAACTAGATGATCTTGGAGGCCCCTTCCAACCCAAACCACTCTATGATTTTATGATTCTATGGTTGTAAAATATTTGCATCAGAAAATAAGTTAGCATCATTAAACAGATCCTGGATTGCAACATTCCTGAAATCTATTTAAGATTTTGAATTAAATATCCCCTTTTTTGTAAGACATGGAGTTGTACAAGCTTAGGAATAACCACATAGATGTTGCTTGGCAAACCTCCCAAAATCTTTGCGAGCCACTGAATTTTATCATGTGGATTTTATATTATAACTTGCATGTTTGTTAAGGAACTCAAAGAGTGCAGCTGGCACAAAAGCACTTTGTAAAACTGGCACCGCAGTCCTGAATAAACTGTGTAACTCCCCCTGAGATTTACATTTTGTTCATGTGGATTACATCTGCTTAATCATACTGCCCCAAAACTCCTGAGCTCCCCCTCATCTCAAGGGAGCTCTGGAGGAAAACATCACTGTAAGTATTCCATCATGTCATTTCACCTAGTTTGCCCCTTGCCAGCAGTAAGGTCAGAGTCAGGATTTGCTCCCTCACAAAGTAGGTTTCAGGACACAACTCCATAGCTGGAGGGCTAGCTGTGTAGATCTCACAAACTAAGGACCATTGCCAGCCCACTTCTTGTTAACTTTGCTCAGCTATCCTCTGCCACGCACTCTCAGTTTGGGAACGTTGGTGTGCAGAAAGAAGAGATAGAAATAGGAAAGAAAATAAGACCCTGCTTCCCCCAGAAACCAGGCAAGCCTTCATCACAGTAGTGCAGACCCTTAGCTTGAGCTAGTCTGGGTTGTGAAATATTGTTTGCATGTTTAGAAAGCTATACTAGAATAGAAAAATTTTCCCCACCCTTCCTCTTCCTCTTCCTCTTCCTCTTCCTCTTCCTCTTCCTCTTCCTCTTCCTCTTCCTCTTCCTCTTCCTCTTCCTCTTCCTCTTCCTCTTCCTCTTCCTCTTCCTCTTCCTCTTCCTCTTCCTCTTCCTCTTCCTCTCCCTTTCCCTTTCCCTTTCCCTTTCCCTCTTTCTCTTTCTCTTTTCATTTTCATTTTCATTTACTTTTCCTTTTTCCTTTTTCCTTTTTCCTTTTTCTTTTTTCCTTTTTCCTTTCTTCCTCTTCTTCTTCTTCTTCTTCTTCTTCTTCTTCTTCTTCTTCTTCTTCTTCTTCTTCTTCTTCTTCTTCTTCTTCTTCTTCTTCTTCTTTCTTCTTCTTCTTGTCAAATTTACTTGAATTTGTCATGCTTAATTTAATTTCACACAGGCCCACTCTGAGGTAATTTTGGTGCCTAAAGCATTTATATATTATAACTGTAGTTTAGAAGAAACTCACTGGTATAATGTGTAAAATTGGTGAGAGGAACTGCCTTAAAATGGGTTGAATGGTCTTTTGCGGGGCAAAGATATTTTCTAAGATTAAAATTAACTACTTCATAGAAAAATAATGATGTTTTGTGACCATATAGTATGGGTTTTTATTGCTAATTTACTGTATGATATACATTCATATGCTTGCACTATAAAAGCTGAAGTGATATACATCAGTTTCATGCAATTTTGTTGGTTAGAATTAGTCCTGAATCAGGATTTATTCTCCATTTTCTTCTAGCTGATAATATAGCTCAAGGAAAATAGCTTACCTCATGGCTTACACTTGCCCTGAAGGCCTTCAAGTGTCGGATGATGAAACTTAATTTGACAAAAAACTGACCAGATGAGACAAGGAAGGATGAAGCATGAAGATAAGAGTGAGGGAAGATGGCTTTCAAAGGGAGACAAAGAAGAGACTTTGTGTATGTGTTCCATATAAGGACCAACTTTTTTTCTTTAGTTTTTCTTTTTTTTTTCTTTTCTAGATCGTTTTATCACATGAAGAATGCTAAAATGCTAAGAATGTGGACATCCCTGGTAGCCAGGAGGCAGAAAACAAACCCGCTAAAATATCCTATTTCTTTATAGATGGTCCTCGAGGAATAGGCTGTAAAATAATTTTGTCTTCCAGAGACTGCTAACAGCTACCTGAGGGTGTTACGCTTGAAAAATATGACTTCGTCTTTATTACTTGAATGTCGTATTGTTAAGTATTCAGGAAGAGCTCAAAAATCACTCAGCTGGCAGAAAAAGAAAGCGAAACAAAACACCTCAGACATACATTTGATGCAGTGTGATTTAAGGAAAAGTGACTTTCTTTTGTTACTGTTGCCTCCTAAATGCAATGCATAGCCTCATATTTTAAGTTTTTCTCTCTTCCACATAACCTTAGAGGCCTCACTCCCATGACGGTTGCTAGTTTCTTCCCCTTAGATAATACATGAATATAGATAATAGCCTTTCAGTGTCATAGATTCAGCACAATCTCATGCTTATATGTCAGAAAATGTCGTTTTTCTTCAGATATGTTTTTAGTTACAAATGCTTTGCACATTTCAGTGGCTTTCTCATACTGAGCACTTCATTCAGGGCTGGATCTGATCCAGCTCTCACCATGGCAGTGGCAAGAGTCCTACTGGCTTCAGTAGGGACTAAAGGAAACTGTGTGGGTTTATCCTCACTTCTATGACTTCATCCTTAAGTACAGCACTTAAACAGATCCTTAAATTTAAGTATGTGAGTAGTTTTATTCAAATCAATGGACCACTCACATGTTCATAACTGAGCACATGCAAAAGTGCTTTTCTGGTTTGGGAGTATGTACACATATATGTGTATGGGTATATCTATATGCTATTAAGTTATTGAGAGCTAAACAACTTATGAAAGAATAGTGCTTAGCATGTTAAATGTTTAGAATTACAGAATCATAGAATATCTCAAGTTGTAAGAGACCCATAAATATCATCAAGTCCAACTCCCTGCTCCTCACAAAACTACCTAAAACTAAACCATATGACTAAGAACATCACCCAGATGCTCCTTGATCTCTGACAGGCTTTGTGCTGTGATCACTGCTCCAGTGACTAACCACCCTCTCAGTGAAGAACCTTTTCCTAATGTCCAATCTAAACTTCCCCTGATGCAACTTCATTCCATTTCTTAGTGTCCTGCCATTGGTTCCCAGAGAGAGGAGACCAGCACCTCCCCCTCCACTGTCCCTGCTGGCGAAGGTTATACTGTGATGGGGTCACCCCTCAGCCTTTTCTTCTACACACTGAACAAACCATGTGACCTCAACTGCTCTTCCCTCACAAGTCTTGCCCTTGAGACCTTTCACCACCTTGGTCACCCTTCTCTGGACACATCCCATAGTTTGATGTCCTTCTTATACTGAAGTTCCCAAAACTTCACATGGTACTCCGGCCACACCAGTGCAGTGCAAAGTGGGACAATTACCTCTGTCAACTTGTTGGCTATGCTGTGTTTGATGCAGCCCAGGACATGGCTTGCCTTTATGGCTGCCAAGGCACATTGCTGAGTCATATTCAACTCAGACTCCCAAATCTCTTTCCATGGGGTTGCTCTCCAGAGAGTCTCTGTTTTATTTACTTTTCAGAAGTCAGAGAATTGAAGAAACTAATTATTTTTTGATGAGATTTTCATTGTATCTGACTCAGTCATTCTTCGCATAAATGGGCTGAAAAATACAGCCCTTTATCTTCCTCAAATATGTTGCGACATAGGCCTGACTTTTATGTTTCCTTATTTATAAGGTAGATGAATATTCTGGATGAACTATTTTAAATCAATGGATTATTTAGACACTGTTCACTTTACTTGCTCTTAAGTATTTGTGATCTGTGATCAACTACCTGAATGCTTAAGTATTGTTTCAATATTCTGACTGGATGCCTGAAAGTTCTGAGAACAGGAAAAGAATCAGCCAGAAACAGTAATTAGTACACAGTCGAAGTGAATGCACTTGTTAACACATGAATGATTTGGTATTAATATGAAAACAGATGTTAATATGAAAAAATCTCTTGATAATTAGTGCAATTAAAAAACTGCTTGTGTAAAACCCTTAAAACAGTATTTTTGCCATATTCAGCCCACTCTAGTTAGTACCACATATCCATTATCAAATTAGTGCAGAATAGTAGAAGTGCCACACTAATGGAATGAGAAAACTAATTCTTCCAGTGACGCAGGTTATTGAGCGTTTTATGGTGTAGGTATAGCATGCAAGCAAAAGCACAGCTCCTTAAGCTGTAGTTAGTGTTAATGACAGAGGCTTTCATTGAACATTGTCAGAAGGTACCCTTACAGTTACAACTATACAGGTCATTAAGTAAAAAGTAGTTGTAATGAGAATATCCTAGATTATACACACGAGCCCTCTGTCTCATATCCAGGTGACAAGGCAAAGGAAAAAATATAAAGCTATAACAATAAAAATAATTAACTGCCCTTAAAATACAAAGGGTAAAGATTTTGAGTAATATCTAGGATGAGGAGGGTAGCTCTACGCAGCAGCAGAAGTGCAGCTGGCATCTGTGCATGAAGGCAGTTAAACTCTGAGCGCTTCAAGTTCTTTATTTGGATAACCACAAGACAATGAGGAGGCCAAGAAGTGAAAATAAAACCTTCGGGTGGAAAAGAATAGCGTAAGAAAAAATGCCCTGAGATGACAGAGCTGTGACTGAGAGGACATGGGTCTGGACCCAGTTTTCCTCAGAGTCTGTCACAGACCCTCATCTGAAGGTGTTGGATGGCATCTCTACCAGTTCCTGGGGAAAACAGCTCACCTTGTGCTGTGGATTTGGAGACCAAACTTGCATTAACCTCTGTGAAGGGTGGTCTTCTCTGCGACGCTTAACCTGGTGTCTGTTCACCTTGTACCTGTCCCAGGGAGGAGAAGAAAATGCTTGAATGTCAAGCATTTGACTCTTTTGACCTTCAAAGACAAATAGTTTTCATTCCCTCCCACCCTCTGAAATCCTCAGAATTTCAGAATGACTTTTTTATGGCCAAGAGAGTGATAGGTAAGACGTGTGAGCCTGGAAGGTCTGGGTGGAGGGATGGCAGAGTGGTTGTGGGAGGCAGCTGACAGCTGCCCGGTGCCAGGCATACATTTAATGTATTTAATGGAGATCCACAGTCATGAGGAGAAGGAACATGGGGAGGGAGACCCTCTTTGAAGACACATGGCTGGAGGCATGCTGCTGAGGGGACTGCTGAAAAGGCGACTGGAGACCCTTGGACTACCCCTCATGTCAAATGTGTGCCCTGCCAGTGCGGGGACACATGTGAGGGATGGTGGCCATAAAGGGACCTACACCAGGGCAGGGACACTCCTGAGGGAACTGCAGCCTGCAGGTTGCCCATGCTGGAGCAGAGGAAAAGCAGTAAAAAAGGAAGGAGGTTCTGCACAGAGAGCAGTACGCACAGAGGTGCACACAGGAACCACTCGATCCCAACCTGCAGAACTGCCCCTTGCCGGGCTGGGGAACTGGGATGGGAATGTGGGAAGGTGCTTGGCTTATCACTTTTCTTCCCCCTTCCTCAAAGTCCAATTAAATGTTGGTTTACTTCTTTACATTTTCCTTTTCTCAGTGCTCAAATCAGTTATTAGAAATTTGTGGTAATGGGTGTTAAATTAAATGAAGTAAAAATTCTCCTACTAAGAATATTTTGCTCAGGACAGGAGAGAAAAATAGGTAATGACAAAATCCTGAGGCCTACCTTCTCACTGGCCACCCCACAGCGCTCAGTGACAGCAGAGAAGTGGGAGCACAGGCTCTTCAGTAAGGATGTCGCACACCCATTCAAGAGATTGAAAAACTGTATCTTCCGCTGTGTAGACTGAAGCTCTGATTCAGCTAAATATGTTGTAACGTCCTCTTCTCCTAATAAAAAGTGAAGAACTTGTAAGCAACAACCTGGGCAAGCTTTCCAGTTTCAGTTTTTAAATGTACACATAGCTAGACAGCAACAAATATTGCCACAGAAACATAGCATTTTTATATTACACTCACTAGTTCCATGATGACTTTCCTCCAATATTTCTGTTGCACTACAATAATGAGTTCCCCATGCTTATATGTGTGAAATCACGTTATGTCATGAACCGTAACAAAGTATAGCTCTGGATTCAACAGGGAAGACTCAGTCCTAATCTGCATGTCAGACAGAAGATGTGAAATAAGAGTTTCTGTGAAATGTGCAGCTAAAGTTGAAGAGTGAAATAAAATTTATCTCTCCCAATAAAAAGATTTTAGGAGAAACACACTTTCCTTCCTCTATCAGAATTTGAGAACATAGAGAAACAATATATAGTTATACAAAACCACAGTGTGATCAAGTATGAGGAGGAAAACAGATGTTTCAGCTATAGACTTGTATAAATTCAATAACAGTTCTCCGTCGTCAGACTTCCGTTGAATACATTGATGTACCTCTGTATAACTTAAAAATGTCGCATAGCTCTTAACACTAGGTTGTCTTAGGCACACAGATTCTATACCACACAGTCCCCCTCTCATCTGCTATACAAGACTTCACAACTAGGTTGGATGGGGCTTTGAGTAACTTGGTCTAGTGGAGGGTGTCCCTGTCTATGGCAGGGGGGCTGGAACTAGATGATCTTTGAGGTCCCTTCCAACTCAAACCATTCTGCGATTCTATGATTCTATATGTGCAGGGCTGTACGGGGCAATTCCTGAAGACTTAGGTATTTGGGAAAGCTTGCGTAAAACAGAGGTGGGAAGATGTGAAGTATTCGGTGTCTTAACAATCACAGAGGTAACCTTTCAGCCAACAAGAGAGCAGAGAGTAGTTGCTGAATTTTCCTTCAGTATTCCTGAACTGACACAGTCAGAGGAAACCCAGGTTTTGGCTTGTTAAACAATTCTGCCAAGAAACATTTATTCATTGAAAGAAAACTACAGAATTTCATAGTCTTAGGTGATCTTTTTTGTAATTATTGTCTGTTTAATAAAGCAAACTATCTAACTGTTTTACATTGACGTAGGGTGTCGTGAGAAAGACCATTCAATGTAGATTTTTCTCATATCAATAAAAGCAAATAGCAGCAATCAAAACCAGGATCGTGTTCCCTGTCAAATGCACAAACACCAAGATTAACTCTGATCATAACTGAAGTTCGCAATTTATTCCTGAAGTGCTGCCTGTTATTTAGAAGGACATAATTTTTTTTTCATATAAAAAATATGAAATATACAAATTGAGGAACAAAATCATATGCAAACATTCCTTTTGCTGGTGGAAAATTAAATATTTTGGGCTAGAGATTAGAGCCAGTTTTAAAAAATATAATAAGCTCATAAGAGAACACCAGATGTATAATGAATACTAATGACTGAGGAAGAAAAAAACCTGGTTCCTCTTTATTCCATCATTTGGCTTATAATAGTCTTAAACCCCCCAGCTTTTAACATGGGCTGACATAATTTTGAAGCCAGCTTGTCACTATGCTAGAGAAATTGTTCACACATTAGTTGATTTACTGTCTTGGTATTTCAGTTGTTTAGAAGGGTTTGTATAGGAATGTGCAGTAAGTATTCCACTGAAGTGGATTGTATTTTAAATTAAAGTTTATCCAATTAATGAGCTTCATAACCAAAATAAAACATCATTTTGGAGCCATTAAATCGAACAACAGAAGTTTACTATTTAATTATTTTCTGGGTGACAAATCAAAATTCATTTTAATACTTGATTTTTTTAATCATAAGTAATGTTTTCTGTGTTTTCTAGTGCTATTCTTTACAGACCTCTAATAGAGAGGACTCATTTCTTCATATGAAAAGCTTTCCCACATTTGGCTCATGACCAACCAATGTATTTTGAAGTGTCTTGGACTTCATTTTGGAGCTCTGAAGTATCCTGAAAAGGTTCTGTCATGTTACACGGCAGGATTTCAACTACAAGTGTGAGGTAAACAACCAAGGTTCATTTACATTTTACCATTAGGTTTCACTTACATTTTGCTGTGATTTTAACATGCCTCAGATGCTTTATTTTAGAATAGATTAGAATAGAATAGAATAGAATAGAATAGAATAGAATAGAATAGAATAGAATAGAATAGAATCATTAAGGCTGGAAGAGACCTCAGGGATCATCCAGTCCAACCGTCCCCCCACCACCTATTAACCACTAAACCACGTCCTTCAGTACTGCATCTAACCTTTCCTTAAATACCTGCAGGGACGGTGACTCCACCACCTCCCTGGGCAACCCGTTCCAATGCCCGACCACCCTTTCCAAGAAGAAATTTCTCCTCATCTCCAACCTGAACCTCCCCGGTGCAACTTGCAGCTGTTCCCCCTAGTCCTGTCACTTTACTAAATCCACAAACCATGAATTTAAACATCCCACATTTTTGACTTGTTATTCCACACACTAAGTGTCAGTAGTCTACACCTCGTTGAACAAAACCTAGGTACTATAGAAGAGTGAGCTCAAATTCAAATGAAATTACTCTGAAATCTAAGAGCCAAGCTAAATAATTTACAGAAGCTTCACAAAAGGCTGAGAGATTAAATGCAAATTCTCTCTGGTGTTAAATAAAATATTCTTAAACCATGTAATATATTGTAAAGATCTCTGTTGGTAGATTTTTGAAAGACTGTGATTTTATTAGAGCATAGATGATATCTATTGATAGGAGATCAATCTGTAGTGCTGGATTCTAATTTTAAATTGTTGGATAAATGTAGATAGTAATTAGATAGGGAATTCCGTGATTATATCCTTTGCCACAAATGGTGTAATTTTAACCATGCAGCATAAAGTAATATTTCTTAATCTTTAATTTTATTCTAAGATTCTAATAGTTAGATGATAGACTATCTATGGAAGAATTACTGTCAGATGTTTTCTTTTTAAACTCTGGAAAACTGCTCTGTTGAATATACATCAAGCCTTTATTGCTCCCAAATAAGATTTTTCCGTGTTCAGCTTATTTTCTTTTTGTAGTCATCTTACAAAACAGTGTACAGCTGCTGTAGCGTTTTTATTGTTCATCTCTTTATATAAAATTCTTCATCTGTGCAGAGTATTTCCATTTTATGAAACGTCTGATTCTTTTCATTCTCAACATGGAAATAACATTCATTTGTAAATGACACTTTTGCTCAGCACAGTAATGTGAGAATTCGTGTGGTGAAAATCACTTGTTAGGTTCAGTGCCACATACAGACTTGTGATGTTGTGACTAAGTCCTTCTTGACATTACCAGTTCTGTGTCATGAGTTCCTATTGTAAATATTTTAATAGGACCTAATGAGAAGAAAGGAGAGCCAATAGTGGGAACCACTAGATCTTAGTCTGATCTGTTTTACTGTGAAATCTCAAGCTAATTACTCAATTTTTTTTCTGGTCTAGTCTGCTCTTCTTCAAAAATTAACTACATCCTTAATTCAGAAAGACTGTATTTTAGCTTCACCTCCAGCTTTCTTGGTGCTCAGGAGTTGGTAGTACCAGAGTGTCATCAACATGGCACTGCACTCAAGCTAGTAACCCATGTCAAGTGATAGGATTTTGCAGCAGACATGGTGCAGAGATAATTTAGGATTATTGCATCCATGTCTCAGCTAAAATGTCTGAATAGGCTGCTTTGCTTCTCATAGGTGTGTCTGCTCTTGTTGATGTGACCTTTGGTGGTTTTGAACCACATTCTGTTAAATGCCATCTCTTGCACCTTTGGTCCAGGTCTTCTCAGTTGAAGCTTGATGACAGATGACTTAGTAGAGGCAAAAAACTGTATCTGCAAAATTAGGTTTTCAGTTCTACACCTGTGCTGTGTTAGACACCACATTATATAACAATTATGAACATTTGATCCGATGATACCCAGTCACAGAAACTTACTTCAGACACCCTGTCTGCAAAACCTTGTAGTGTCTTCAAACCTGCTACTGAGACAGCTGTTTTTTAAAGGGTTTCTTGTAGAAATATCTCAGAACTGTAGCAACTTCTCCAAGACAGTTGTTTCTTTGTTAAGATAATTCTAATATATCCATCACAAAATGACTGGATGGCCTTTTAGCATGCCTCTGCCTGTGACATTATGTTGCTTACACCACGTTCCACTTAAAGATGCAGCCAGATTTTTGTTGTCCATTAATCCAAATGCCTTTTTACCTAAAAAAACCCATCAGTCCCAATTATAGTCTTATCCTATTCCTTCATTATTCTGTAAGTTGAGTCAGATTTGTGGCCAGTTCAATTACTCCTACAAAGTTAGATTTGTTGAGCAACTTCTCTCTCTTTCTGCTTCTTATTTAACTTTACCTAGTGTAAAATGAAATCTTTGAAATATAGAAACAAAATTAAAAAGTTAATTGTAAGACTAATCTTATCTTGCCAGTCATTTCACTGATCTGGGGATATAACATAACCAAGAAATGCTGGCTGCTGGTTTCAAATGACATGTCACATCAGGCAGAATTTCTTTTGCTGTTGGTGACAGAAAATAGGGAAAAGCGGTGTACGTTCAGCACTTCAATTCCGAATAAATGAAACAGGCACAATGTTCATACAATACAGACAACTGGCTATACCTTTGTAACACAGCTGTGTCTTCAAGCCCTGAGCATATATATATTTGCCTTTTCAATAAAGTGGTTGGCCCACAATACACCTCACAGCCAAAGATGGGCCTTATCCCAGCCATCTTTTACATTTTTCACTTTAACTGCTGTCTTGATTCTGACCTCACTCGTCAGTGTAAACCAGGAATAATTTCACTGAAATCAGCAGAAACACACCACTTTGGCAAGGTCAGAGTCAGACCTTGCTTGGGAGTCATTCCAAGTCTAGTACCAAAAGGTAATACTTATTTCACATTCAGAACTTGGCACAGTGTTGTAAATACGGGGTTAAAAATAAAGATATTTTATGTTGTTATCAGACATGTACACTTCTCTTTCCAAAGGAAAATGTTGATCTAATTGACTTCAAAATGCCTTTCAGAAACAGCTGCCAAGTTCCCTTTAATGGAGATTGTGGAAGAATTTTGTTTTCTGTCATTCTTCTAATAAAAGCAGATAAAAGATTGATCAGAGAAAGCATGGCCAGCTTTTAAAATCTCTTTTCTTTCACTCTAGTTCACCTGCTTTGACATCTACAATACATCGTAGCAAAAATTAAGAAGTATCTTAGTCCAAAGAAGTGATTAAGAAAATCTATGTTTTATATGTTAATTCGCTATTCGTTTTCCCATTTGTCCTGAAACATTCTTAGATGTCTAATGTAAACAAGCAACCATGTAGAAAAGCATCCTAATCTGCAAAAGTAAACATTTGGCTCCTGCTATTCTGTGTTATGATCTGGAGACGAAATGGAGAGATGCCTAAACTGCTGGAAAAGCTCAGCATACTCAGATCCACGATAACACTCACTGCAGTACAAAGACCAGGTATTCAGCTTATTAAAGCTTCATTAAGGTATAAAATGGAGGCATGATCCCATTCCCATTTCAGCCATTCCCTCTGCCCAGGAGACATTGCTGTCCATGTGAGGCAGAATAGCATGGCCGGAGACACTCACTGCCCCATCAATGGATATTGGGCTACTGACAGGCCAAAATGTCCAAACCCCACGAGACCAGAAAGAGAAAGAAAAAGTTAGTTTCTAGCTAACTGGTGAAGACAGATTCTCATATCAAAGTAATTCTACCTTTACCACCCAGATGAAAAGCTGTTGTAGCACTGGTCCAGGATGTGGGTTACCTGTGCACAAAGCCCTGAACTGTAGCAGCATTACGAGGTGATCTGAAGCAAGTTACTTTTTGAGCGACAGCTCCCCAGCTGTACAATATGGGAAATGGCACTTCCATCTTGCTCATGCTAGTGGTGAGAATAACCATGGGACCATGAAACACTCACATTCTATGGTTATAAAGGTTGTAGTAATATCATGGGAAGACTTCCTCACAATGTAAACATCATGTAAAGCAGGGAGAACCCTTTTATATTTTCATTTTACAACAATGGATGCAGTTTTTACTAAAATGTTTTGGATTACACGTCCTCAAATACTTTGTCACAAACCTGGAATTTTAGTATTAAAACTGCTCTAGAAATCTCGGTAATCAGGAACAAGGCAAACGCAGTTTGGAGTTTTGTACACAACAAAAATTTGCATCAGCTCTTATATGCATATGATACAAGATTACTATGTTGAGGCTATTGCCTTGTTAGGCTCAATAGCATGCTGCTGAAAGAATCACAGCAGCTGAAGGGAGTTTCATTCTTTTCCATCAAAAATATATATCTAATTAAATGGAACTACTTGTGCTTTCATTTTACCTGAAGCTTCCATTTGGCAGGCAGGAACTAAAAATGGGATCTTGTACCATGATAGTCCTTTGTACAATAAGATGGGGGAGAAAAAAAAAAAAAGCTTTCTGTTTCAACCTAATCAACAATTTGGGTGTTAACAGGTGTTATTCCCCAGGAAATCCACTTGAAAACATGTAGTTCTGGTTCATAAAATGAGAGAATTTAATATTAATTGTGGCAGACATATTAGTTAACCTGAGGTTCTATTCCAAAAGAGGATTTTACAGGTAGTATAACATCTTTTAGTACAAAACATGTTCTTGTGTTCTGGTGAGATCTCAAGTCCTTACATATAAAGTTTATTTCCTGCCGTGGCTCCAATTTACTTTTTCATAGTGTTAGCAGATTTCCAACTGTGATATTACATATCTGTTGCAAATGTCCAACAATTTACAGGAGAAATTTTAGGTCATGGGTTTTTTTCTAAACTTTAAACATATAAAGATTAAAGAATGAATGTGCAATCACCATATAGAGAAACAATGAAATAGAGGATTCAGCTTCTTAAACCCCAGAGGAATTAATAATATCTATATTCACTGCTACCTTTCTTTTGTGTACTTCATTCTACTGAATAGGTTCCCCAGAGAGATGGTTAGGTAAACTAGGAAGTACAGTGGTGAAACAGTATTTCTCTTTCTGTCATGATGTGGATAATGTCCAAGCACTTGCTTCCAATTACAAATTTAACACCTTCTAAGATGGCTAATTTTTTTTCCTTACTGTTCCTAAAGGCATTAATTCTTACCTTATTTGGTTTCGAGCAGAAGGCACATCTAACCTCTGCTGCTGAGAATGGAGGCATTAGAATAGAACAGAATCATTAAGGTTGGAAGTGACCTCAAGGATCATCTAGTCCAACCATCCCCCCACCACCTATT
>VWZZ01004622.1:52094-68082 GCA_013399095.1 Psophia crepitans | reverse complement strand
CCACATTAAACCTCATCCCGTTGGCCTCTGCCCAGTGATAGAAAGGAATACCTTCTGGATGGTGTTTTGCATGGTGTGGTGTAGGAACAGACTGAGCTGGACTTGTAGGATCCTGAGCAGAAGACAAGGAATGGGTGTTTCCAAGTTTCCAAACTCTAGCATTTACATTTCATTACACTGAAAATCTCCCTTGGCCAAACAAGCCCCTACCTGACAGGGATTGAGGAATGTGCACAGAGGTGCAGACATTTGTTCTTGGCCTGCTGAATTCACCAGACCTGTTAGGGACCCCCTTTGCAACAGATAAAAAAGGTTCATTTTGTGCTGTCAGTTGCAGTTTGTACTCTTGTCCACAACTGTATTGGTATATAGACTGTATTGGGCAATGGGGCAATTTTAAATCCCCCTTCTCTGTATTCCTTCATAAGCAGTATCTTCTATAATCTGAAAGTTGTTTCCCCAGGACTTACATCCTTATCGCAGCAAGCTAAATCAAAAGGCCCCTCTAAATCAAAAGGTTGCAAATTTGCAAACCCGGAACCTACTTCTCTTCCTATCCCTATATCATTGTCATTGAGCATGCTTGCAGACAAAGTGCTGAATAGCGTCCAATACACATAGGCAATGAAATAAAACAATACAAACAATGATTTGCTTTGATATCTTAGGTGCATAAAGACTTGTATGCATGTCCTGTGGTTCTATAGCAGCCTAGCTGTTGTAGTCTATTTTAATTATGCATAAACATAAACCTTCGATTAGAAGAACTATAAAAACAACCTATGTGTAGGTTTTGATGCAAACAGCCACTCTAACACTATCATGTGGCGAAAGTGCTGAACTTTTTTTTCCAAATCTTGAGTTAACAAATGTGTTAGAACAATTCAAATTCATGCATGTGTATGGTTGTGTGTAGCTTTTCTTATCAGCCTCTTCCTCCCATTTTTATGAGTCATAAGATACAAAAATATTTTATAATCAAACAAGAAAATATGTTCATTGCTTATTTAACAATGAGATTTATTCAGATTATGTAAAATCTAAGTTAGAAATAGACATGAATTATACTCCTAAATTCATGTTTGCTACCTCTGCAGTTTATGTACATTACTTAAAGTGATACATTCTCTGAAATAACCAAAAGGAGACCTATAAAGCTATTGTTGGAAAAAAAAATTCTGTGCTATCAGGTATCATAAATGGTTGATACATTTAAAAGATACTATCTTGATAGTTCATCTGAGATAACTGTAATTGCAGTTACAGCAGGATGTAACACAAGCACTTCTAACTATATCATGAAGGCAAAATATTTGTGCATTAATGAACATTACTATGTAATACTGCGTGATCGCATTAGACCATTTGTTTCAGAAGAGCAGGGAAATAGTAGACAAATATAAATAAGTTCAGAGTTGCTGGCACTCTTTCTAATTAACTGTCTGGAGTTCAATTAGTACACCTCAGGATTTTCTGCTATGTTCTTGTGCTTGTAGCTATCAAAATTATAAAGCATGTTCAAGAACAAGAATAAAGAATAAAGAGAGTAGGATCACCACATAATTACAAAGCAGGCCCTCCTATCTAGGCCGAGCACACATGCACTGCAGTGCTATCTCATCAGGGAACCAATTGCATTCAGGAGCCTTTTGGAAGAACGATGTAGAAACATGTTTGCTCCTATTTGAGGAATGATACGAGGGGTTATTTTTGAATGATTAATTAAAGGGAATCAATCTTCATTGCATTGCCACTGACATGAAAAGCACCATAGCTGTGCAATAATCGCATGCAATTATTCAACTACCCCTTTGGCAAGGACAACGTAATTAGTCCTGGTAGTGTCGAGAGATTTCTTTATACCCAACAAATTGGCAGTTTTAATCAAGTGTTGCTGAAAATTTATCATAACACAGGGAAAACAATAGGTGAAGGTACAAGGCCCCAAGCTGTGTGACTCCTATCTACGACAGCACAAATTTACAGTACTAGCAACATGATGAATACTACCAGCCCCTGAATAAGCTGATTATAATTGTGTATCAGTATCACGCACAATAGTGCTTGTTTGTTTAAAAATATGGACACATATTCAAACCTTCAGACCTGTTATCATGGTCACCTGTTGTCACAGCTATCACGGGTGAACCTGAATACATCTCAGGCAGCTGCTGAGCTGTTAGGAAAGGTCACATAGGTCCAAGCCTTGGGCCTGCTGAAAACACATACGCCTAAATGTGGCATCACTCAGCCTTCTTCAGTGCCTGAGCTCTGGACTGCCACAAGCTGCAGGAGCCATTCACAAGCAACAGAGAGCTAGAAGCTCTTGGAGCGTGTGGCAAAATGAAACCAGTCTGTTGTAACTTACATTCTGCGTCCAGATTCTTGGCAGACGTTTAAAAGGGGCTGCTGTCTTAAGCACTCTCGAGCCCCCACACTATGCCACATTTTGTCAGATTGGCTTGTTCCTGCTGTTTGTATGCTTGTACTCACATTCACCTACCAGGTCAGTCATGCTCCTGCTAGCTGCAACAGATTTATGCCAGTACCGAACTTGGTAGCACCTCCTTCATTACTGTAGCTGGAGGAAGTGCCATTCAGTTTCCATTTTACAGATGGTGGGTTCAGTTGTGTACAGAGTGTTGACATGAGAGAAATCAGACTTACAGAGGTAGCCATTGGAAAAGACAGCACATACTAAAAATTGTTGTACATCTGAGATAGGACCTGTTCCGAGTACAGAGAGATTCAGCTGTATCTCGCACACTGTAGTATGCTGTGAAAGTACATGCTGGTTTCTTTGCTAAATCTTTAAAAGATATTGCATATTTATTTTCATATTACATTCAGAATAAATATTTCACTGGTAGGAGTTAGTCTGCCAGTAAGACAGACAAATGTGGGCAATCATCCCAGTAAATCTGTGGAACACAAGAGTGGTTTTTATGGTTTCCTATTACTCTTACAGTGGTTGGTTGAATGCTAACTCTTTAATGTGACATGTGAAGGAAAAATATACCTTACAAATAGTTTACGATAATTTACTAGAAATGCAGTCCTATTCAGCAAGCTAAAATCTAGAAAGGTAATATTTAACCAACTGTTTTCTGCCCATTTTGGAAATTAACATTTCTTTTAAGCTGGAAAATTTAAAAAGGAGCTATGGTCCTTTCCCTACAGAGTGGTTCTGGAGAACTGTTGATTCAGGTTATACATGTGTATTACTCAGGCCCAGAATAAGGGATACAAAAGCATGCTTTTCCCCATATCTGTGGTCTGTTTTTTCACCTTTTTGCAGACTAAAAAGAGGAGAAAAAAGGTCTTTTCAGTACCCTATTCTTTTTTCTTTTCTTTTCTAACAACTCTAAGCACAACTATAACAAATGCTGCTGACCTGTACTGCAACACAAAGAAGTTGGTAAGATAATGGCAGCAGCATTGTTCTTTCTGCCTTCAAGCAATATGTTCAGCTTTTTAACCTACCTATTTCTGCTACGTATGTTACCCAGTGGCTTCATGCCTTCCACTTTTGCTTGTCTTTTTCTAAAGGAAGAAGTAGTATGTTGTCTTTTTAATATCCACTGTCTCTGAGATTACTTTTGAGCTTAGAATGCTAAACTTTTCCTTAGGCTACATTTCCATTTTCAGTGTTTTATAACCCCATGAGTGGAACTGCATTGCACACTGACAGAGGCATACATCACTTGTGGCAATGTGTTGGTATCTTGCATCATATTGCATTTATTGAAGGAACATCTCCCTCCACCTCTCCATGTAATCTCTTCCCACCAACCCACCTCTCCCTGAAAAAACAAACAAACAAAAACAAAACAAGAAACCAAACCAAAACAAAACCACAAAAAAAAGGATGGGAACAAAAGGAAGAAGAGAGAGAGTAGAGTAGAGAAGAGAAAAATCATGGTACACATACATCAGAGATTTTGTGTATAATCTGAATAACTTCTACCCCTGCAGAGGTCTCTTATCTTAATGACTTTTCTAAAGAAGTTGTCTTGTCAAACATATGTAAAAGCTTTTGCCTCATATGAGTACGTTACAAATGGAAGCAATTTGGTAACAGCATAGCACAAGACAAAGAAACTCCTCGGTATGGCAGAAGCATGCAAATGTTGAATAAATACAAAGTTACCAACTATCAGAGAATTTTGATTCATCAGCATTACATTTCCTTGAGTACAGTCCTTTCTAGTGAGTGCTGCAACAGCTGTATAGCTGGCAAAGCCTGATGAGGGTATGTACTATTCTCTTCTGTATTCTGTAATATAAATACCACAACACTAGTCAAAAAAATTCAATTGTTTTGCACAGAGATTGAAAATGTACAGATTAAATCCATCTTGCAATACATTACCTGATTATATATAATATGAATACTCTCTCTCTCTCTCTACACACACACACACACACACACACACACACACTAGCATGTTACTTCCATTAAGTTGTGTCATTCTTTCATTGTTTCCTGAGTGAGTATTTCAGGAAGATGGGTGGTCACAAGAAGCAGGAGGCAGAGATGAAAATTAAAGAATTCATTATGTTGGAAGAAAGAGAAATGGGAGGAAGGAGAGTCATGTGAAGGGAAGATGTGATCAGATGTGAAAGGAGGAAGGCAGGGAAGTAGGAAGGAACTGCTCTGAAGGAATTATGAATGAAGAGGTGACTGGAGTTTGCAGCTGTGTTCTGTCTTGGTGGGTCTAATGGCATTAAGTGAGTGCAGAACGAACTCATGGAGAACTGAATGGAACACAGTGCCAGCAAAATGTAATAAAAAGGATTGGAAATATCAGAACGCAAAGGAGAAGGAGAAGCTGTCACTGGAGAGGTAGAAAAGAGAGATGGAAAAGATGGATGGAAAAGCCAAAAAGGTCAAATATATATATACACACACACACACTATTTGCATTTCTTCGTGGTTTTCCTAGGTTTTTTTAATACAGGAGCTGAAGGTCTGTGGGGGAATTGAAACTCTGGGGGGTATAGAATCCCACAGGATTTGTTTCATAGAGTGACTGTAAGAAAGAGGGAAAAGTGCTTGCTCATTAATAGAAAGAGAAAAATGGATAAAGTTCAAACCACACAAATGGTAGGACTGACATGACTTCGATCTGGAATGTTTGGGTTGCCTTTTGGTCACTTTTATCTAAATTTTTCTTTTAAAATTATTATTGTTGTTTTATTATTATGCATGAGAGCTTAGTAGAGATTTTTGATTGAGTACATCTGATATAAGTGCACAAGGAAGAACCTTTAGTCATGAGGAAGAACCTTTAGTCATGAACTTCATATTTATCAGAAACAAGTGTACAGATGCTGAAAGTGCCTACCTAGCCATCCTATATTTAGGGTGGCCAATTACTCATTGGAAATGTGACAAGGGAAAATTGAAAGTAAAGTGTGCTAGACAGCCAATAAATCAGGCTTATATCTTTCTCTCTCCCTTGGCCTGTAAGAAACCCAGGTATTTTAAAACTAGATTCCAGGAAACCAGCCAACAGGAAGACATGAAAAGAGTGCAGGAAAAGATTTTCTTATGATTTTTTTCACATGCTTTTTAAAAAATATCTCTCTTTCTGTCAAATCCTCCCAATCCTCTACCTGGGATATGCAAACTTCAGTGATTTCTGCTAGAATTTGCTCCCATTTCAAAGGATTTTAAAAGCCATATCACAGAAATGAGGTGACTAAACATAGGTGTAGTGAGACTCTCAGAAGCATACCATACACGAACAGTTCGTAACACTCCCTCCAATTTTATAGATATTAAAGGTATGGATTGTGAATAAGTTATGAAAAGTAGACAAATGAACAAAAACTAAGCTTTGCACTCAAGTGCTACCATGAAGTGAGAAACAAGATAGGGCAAAAGTGTAGGTCCTGTTTCTAAATGTGACACGAGCAGCACTTAGAAACCAGAGTGATGAGGTCCTGAATTAGATTCGTAAATGTTTGTGTCACTTTTAGAAATTGCTCTCTGGCTTCTGACTTACTGAACTCTCCTGAAAAAGATCCCCTCAGCAGATCTGATAAATTGCTCATGATGAGTAGTTCAGTCAGCTCCAGATATGACTGAAGGAGCAGGTGCAACACGAGAGATTGAAGAGCACGGGTGCGTTCCTGAATTGAGGTCAGGAGAAACAGAGGACATGATTATATAGGAATCCAGGCTGGGATTACAACAGTTTATATGTTCTCTCTCTCTCACTTCCCATATCAATGTGTGGTTTAAAATTCTCGCTGTTAATATGAGGGTTCTGCTATTAAAATATTGAGCTTCACACCACGAAAAACCTGGGGGCATCTTCGCATTCTCTTTTGCTCACATCCCGCAAAAAAACATCTTGCCAGTGAGAAGTCTCAGTTAATCACAAATGAAATTGTATTTTACCCACAGCTATATCATTGAATTGGTTTTATTGCTGAAATTCAACTTCACTGTATTGTGCTTTGTCCTGTTTTGTTATTCTGGAGTCACTCACTGGGCCCCGAGCACTGCAGTGCGAAGAGACAAACACCAAAGCTTGATGCTGTGCAATTTAGCTAGGTGCACATGGTGAAATCCACTGGGGTCATCTGAAAATGTTGTAGTCAGGTTAGCATTAAAAGGAAAACACTGAGTTGCAGCCCATCCCTGCTCACTTTCAAGGTAATCAAAGGTTTTGCAATGACATCAACTGGAGCAGGTTTAGATCTTTTTTCAAGATTAATCCCAGATGTTTTATGGCAAGTGGTTTATCCATCATCTCAGTGCCAATTCTGTAAACAAACATTCAGAAAGTCAGAGTTTGTAAAGTGGTTTTATCATTCACTGTGGGGTTTATTATTATATGTCAACGTTACAAACAAATGCCTCCAGGAAAAGTATAATCTCATCCTCTCTCAAGATATTAACATATACAAATATTTGCTTCAGTTCTTTCGAGATGATAATGCTCTTCAGTTGTTATCTTTTGACAAGTTACAGATATGGGAAAAGTATTCATGGCCTGATCTCTTCCTGCTTACATTGCTATGAATTAGGAGTAACTCCAAGAAGTCAAAGCATTTACATTGAAGTAAAACTGATTAACAAGAGCAGAAATGAGCCCAGAGTCATACTGCGAGACTCACACATAAGTGCAATATGCAACTAAGAATAAATGTGTTTAATGTAACCTTCACAAGTCGTCAGCACAGATTCCTTTCATTTTGTTCTCTATTTATTAGTATTGCAAAATGCCTTTGTTTAAATATTTCACTGGCCTAGTTTAACAATAAAGTACATCAATAATGCAAATCTGAACAAGTGAGCTGATACGTTTTGTTTGTAAAAAGTAGAATGTTAAAACAAATTGCACTGGATGGACAAATTCAAGTGCTTTTGTTCCTCAGCAGGAGAAGTAAGCTCATGTTATGTTTTTGTATTATTTATATTTAGCTTTTTTAGTTCACCTCCCCCTTTCTTCTCTCTTTTTCTTCTGTGCAGCCCACAAAATCCTGCATTTGCTGTTTTTATTTTCCCATAAGGTTTAAAGAAAAAGTGAGCCAGGCAACAAAACACTTACCTAGGCAGATAATATTTGAATTATCTTCACTATTTTATTCTGAAAAAAATATTAATCAGGATTTGGCATGAAGGACATTTAATCATCTATTTTATTATCTATTTATTTGTACTAATGTCAAGGAACACCAGTGTAAATAGTTATTCATTGCACTCGTCATTATATAGACTGAAAGTAAGGAGCAGCATCTAAGAAGAAGAGCTTAAACAGAGAAGACAGATGGAAGGCCTTGAAATTAATAAATAGGTTTATTTTTGTAATTTCTTATTGTTATTAGACAGATATGGGGTGTAGTGCTCCAGAAATGAGACATTTTTCTCAAGTTTATTCAGAAAGCATGTGGCATAACCAGGAGCTGCAGCTGCAGCCTACTGCATAAGCACCAAGCACAGGACTTGTCAGAGCTGTGCCCGCCCTTCCCAAGCCCTCTACCCATCTTGTAAGCAAGGAACTTACATTTACAGTAGGAAATGAAATCAGGACAGGGAATGAGGTAAAGAAACTGGTTCTTACCAATATTCATCTTAAGAGCTTGCCTAGTTAGGCAGTGGATAATTCTAGATAACAAATCAAATTCTTGCCAGAGTTATGAGTCTTGGAGTTCATAGATTCTTTTTGCTGATAATTAGCAGGCAAGCACTGTAGCTAAATTCTTGCTGTTTGTTATAAATTATATATTTTGTTCTATTTAGCTTTTAAACACTATCTTAAAACAATATGCAATCACTGTGTGAAAACTTCCAAATAATTTACTTTGGGCAAGCACAAATAAATTTTCCATCTTTCTGTGGACTTAAAACTTAAAAAAAAAAACCTTCTAGTTTTTAACTTTAGCTAAAAGTTAATTTGAAAATGTTTTATTTTTCTTAGCAGTATCCCAGGATTCACTCTGTTTATTTGCTTACCTGGAAGGTACTCATATTTGGGTTTCTTAGAGGATTAATGTATCTAAGTTTGTATGTGAAACCTGGCTCTTGACTTAAACAAAAAAATCGATCAATGAACAGAATTTCTGTACTGGTATTTTACTTATTCAACTCAGATGATTTCAAAAAACCCTTAATCAGTGTCCTTAAAGCAATCAGCTCTGACTTTTAGGACAGAATTTATTTGTTTCTCCCCAGTTTGAAGATACTGCATACAGCCAAGAAGCAGTTCTTTCACACCCTTTATCACAGCCAGTCATAGATCCAAGGTCTGGACTGATATTTAGTGTGCAGTTATTACATTATGCATCATTACTCATTAATTAAAATTAATAGAGCCATTTGCTTTAATATGCTACAAATTAGCTTTAGAAATGGGATATTAGGGAGATAGCTTCTCACTCTATTCCATGCGTACTGTCTAACGAAAACGGGATTTTCAGAGTACTTGTCATTGGCTTAAATCGGTGTGGAAGACAACTAGAGAAATGTGCTTGGTATCTGTAACCTAGTTAGCCACCACTGAGAGTTATGGGGAATTTTTCCCACATTTGAACTTTATGATCACAGCAACGTTTTTCTGTGGACCAAGAAAAAGGCCTTCCCCAAGTTCATATTGCAAGTCATTAGTGGAGCCAAATGAAGGACCTGGTATTATTACAAGCCACCTGCAACCTTCATCTCCCTCTAGCATGCAGGCTTATTAAAAAAAACCCACACCCATATATCATTGCAAATTTATGAAATTACTTTTTTAGGGCTATCCCAGTGTAGTGGTTTCACCTTGGCTAAACGCCAGGTGTCCACCAAGCCGCTTTATCACTCCCCTCCTCAGCAGGGCAGAGAGGGGAGAGGGAAAAATAAGATGGAAAAGACAACTCTAAAATCGTGGGTTTAGATAAAGGCAGTTTTAATATAGCGAAAGCAAGGCCGCACGCGGAAGCAAAGCAAGGAAAAACAAAAGATTATTCTCTACTTCCCATCAGCAGGCGATGTCCGGCCACTTCCTGGGAAGCAGGGCTTCCAAAAGGGTAGTGGCTGCCCCGGAAGACAAAACGTTGAAAAAAAAAACAATGCCTTCCGTTCCTCCCCCTCTCCCTCAGCTTCCCATTGCTGAGCAGACGTCATAGGGTATGGAATATCCCTTTGGCCAGTCTGGGTCAGCTGCCCTGGCTGTGTCCCCTCCCAGGATCTTGCCCACCCCCCGCCTACTGCTGAGGGGGTGGAAGAAGGGTTGGAGACACAGCCTTGATGTGTGCCGGCACTGCTCGGCAGTACCCAAAACCCTGGTGTGTTACCAACACCTTGCTGCTACCAACACACAGCACTGTAAGGGCTGCTACGGGGAAATTAATGCCAGCTCAGCCTGACCCAGTACACCTAGTATGGATTTTTTGTTTAAACCAGGTTTAGCATCAATTTTCTTTTACCATCATAACAAAATACTTTCTCAGTATAGATGGAAAATATTCCATATATTCTAAAAGTAAATCTTTTTTAATGAAAGTCAGCTGGCTGCAATGGTCTTATGCCAGAAGAAGACTTGGCCCTTTTCTTCCTTTCTTTCAAAATGCAAGGAATCAAGACTTGACTGTCCAGTAAAATAAAAAACAAAGGATGACTTAAGCAATCCCCTCAAGTTCTACTTACTTTAGCACTTTTTCTTTGTTCCTATGAAGTACTAAAAATTAAAACATGAGTGCTGACAAAGGGTCCCCATACTAAAAGCAAACTTACTGGTTTAATAAAGGCACAAGCAGTAGGAAGCGAACTCCAAGGCCTGTGTATTTTTAGAACACTGTCTGCTAAATCTGTTGGAAAAGCAAGCCCATTCTGTCTGGCCTTTGTTATGGAGCTCTGGCTGGAAGCTAGCATTGTTATCAGAGAGTATCAAGGGTTCTCTCATAGGCTGTGGATTCCTGAATGCAGAACAGGTGCAGTCACACCCTCTCCACAAACAAAGATAGTTTGTTTGAATAAGCACAGCAGAGAAGAATGGCATGCATTAATAGCTAAATAGTGTCTTTATTAACAGCGAAACAGCTGGCAGTTCTGTATGACAGCACTCATTCCAATCTATTTTATCCAATTGCAAATCTATAAGCACACCACATCAGGGAACCGCGGGGACCACACACAAGCAATCAGCCATTCAACAGCACTATAATTGCTTCACAGTTGGAAGTTTGTTCTGCTCAGCCACTGTTATTCTTTTAGTTTGGATTGTTGGTGCACTGCAACTATCTAGAATCAAGTGTTGTTAATGCAGATAAGCTTGCTCAGAGAAACTCCTTTTGTTTTACAAGCTGCATGAGCTACCTTGTTGCCCAAACTGCTGCTGGGCCTCCAAGCATCACAGGTGCCCCAAGAGCTGGGTACCAGGACTGAGCCAGAAGCAGGCAGTCTTGAGATCTTGGCTATATCTCCCACAAAATGGGTACCCTGACAAGGGAAAAAATAAACTCCCAATAAACTCTTCAGATGCTGTTAGACACTGCTTGAGAACCTTTCCTGAAGACTTCCTGCTGAGCTAAAGAATAGGTTCTGTGAGCCCATCTGAGATGTCTAAATGGCTGAAACTGTACCAGTTTCTAGAAGGAATAGGTTTCAAGTACAATCAGGTTACGAAGGTAAATACAAGTGTGTGTATGCACATGGCTTAATGTGGGTGTAGAAAAGATACATTGGGGGAAGGATATTAGGCAGATTTATTAGATCATAAAGAAAATGATCATTCAACTTTACACAGTTATACTCCTAGACAACTAAGAGTCAGCAGAAGCCTAGGCTGAGGTTTCAAGTATTCTTCAGACTGTTCATTACTGTCTGATCTGCTAGCTGTTTGCAATATGCACACATGCTAACGCTAACACTGTTCATTGTTGCTTGACTCTCAGATTTCTTTCCTTCATCTGCCCACCCCCCAGGCCGCCCATACACAAACATGTTTTTCATGCCTACCATAGCATAATGCTTATTTGGTATGTTTTCAAAGCATCCCTCAGGAAGAAGATTAAAAAGCTGTTGGCTGTAGCTAGCCTAGCAGAATATATACAGATATGAGATTATAAAATCTTTCTAATATGCAGGGTTTTTTGCTTTCTCATTTTTTTCATCTTTTGGGATTAAATACTCAGAGGACTAATTCTTATTATTCAAGGTTTGCTATTCAGTAGATCTCTCTCAAACTCTACATACAACACCACTTCAGTATATTGTTGTGATTTCTTTGTTACTCCTTGACATATGGCTCTAGGTAATAAAATAATGGGCTGTCCCAACTTGTTATCTGTTGCTGCTGTTTCAGTATGACTTTCAGATTGTCCTTTTTTGCTCCATCTCTACTGATGGCACCTTATGAATTAATGAACAGTTCTTATGGGCAAGATTTGTATGAACTGAAGATTGCTGTTAAAACTAAAGGTAGACTCAGGAGAGTTTGGGAAATTCTGAGTAGTAAAGAAAACAGCATTTAAAGAATTCACCAACCTCATGAGTGAAAAGCAGCTTTAATTAAAATTCAGTTGTGAAGTAGGATGTGGATGTGAATAGGTCAATAAAAGTAAAAACCCCACCACAAACCATAAAGGAGAATAACATGGGAATCATCTAGGGTCATTTAAAAAGATATAATTGCCAAATCTAGGCATAACATGAAGGTAAAATCTGGCAGCTGATGGCTTGGACTGGTACACTCTTCGCTGGATAGAAAACTGGTTGGAAGGATGGGTCCAGAGAGTGGTGGCAAATGGTGTCAAATCTAGTTGGTAGCCGGTCACTAGCAGCATTCCCCAGGGCTTGGTCTTGGGTCTGGTGTTGTTCAATGTCGTTATTGACGACCTGGACGAGGGGATAGAGTGCGCCCTCAGTAAGTTTGCAGATGACATCAAATTGGGAGACAGTGTCAGTCTGCTTGAGGGTAGGAAGGCTCTCCAGAGAGATCTGGACAGGCTGGATTGATGGGCTGAGGCCAACTGTATGAGGTTTAACAAGGCCAAGTGCTGGGTCTTACACTTTGGCCACAACAACCCCAGGCAGCGCTATGGGCTTGGGGCGGAGTGGCTGGAGAGCTGCCTGGCAGAGAAGGACTTGGTGGTTCTGGTTGACAGCCAACTCAGCATGAGCCACCAGTGTGCCCAGGTGGCCAAGAAAGCCAACAGCATCCCGGCCTGCATCAGGAATGGCGTGGCCAGCAGGAGTAGGGAGGTGATCGTCCCCCTGTACTCTGCTCTGGTGAGGCCACACCTGGAGTACTGTGTCCAGTTTTGGGCCCTTCAATACAAGAAGGACATTGAGGTGCTGGAGTGTATTCAGCGAAGGGCAGTAAAACTGGGGAAGGGACTGGAAAACAAATCTTATGAGGAGTGGCTGAGGGAACTGTGGGTGTTTAGTCTGGAGAAGAGGAGGCTGAGGGGAGACCTGATCTCTCTCTACAACTACCTGAAAGGAAGTTGTAGCCAGGTGGGTATCAGTCCCTTCTCCCAAGTAACAAGTGATAGGAAAAGAGGGAATGGCCTCAAGTTACATCAGAGAAGGTTTAGATTGGATATTAGGAAAACCTTCTTCACGGAAAGAGTAGTGAGGTGTTGGAACAGACTGCCCAGAGAGGTGGTTGGATCACCATCCCTGAAGACATTCAAAAAACATGTAGACATGGCACTCCAGGACATGATCTAGTAGGCCTGGTGGTGTTAGGTTGATGGTTGGACTTAATGATCTTGGAGGTTCTTTCCAACCTTAGGGATTCTATGATTCTATAATTGTGCATGTAAAAAGGACACAAAGCCCTTCTAAACATCATCATTTTATTTTCGGAGTTATTACTTTAGTAGCCAAGAATGCAATTAACCACTGAATACTCATTCTGCTGTGTCATTAGACTTTTTGCCATTTGTTCTAGGAGTCTCAGATTTGCAGTCTCCTCTCTCACAGTACTTCAGGCCATGCTTATCTTGGCAAGGAGTGAAGCACTTTAAAAGGAGATTTGTAGAAAAATTTGGTGCTTCTGAGAAAGCAAAGAGCACTTCACACTCAGTTCAAGAGTACCAGCTCCATTCAGATCTCACGTATTTAATGTCCATTAGCGATGGGAGTGCATTAGACACATATGCCATCATCCACTTCATACACTACAGCACTGCTTTGCCATGTGAACCCTCACCTGGTAAATGACAATGATCAGACAATGTGCTTTGAAAGTATGATTCTGAAATAAAATAAAATGATAGTACAAATGGTACCTACCAGCATGATTTGTACCAAAAGTAAGAAGAATATTTGTGTGGAAAATATCCTTTGCAAAGCATGTGGATTGTTTATTTGGGGGTATTTAATCTTAAATGTTACAAAAATGAAATTGTCTCATTGTCCTCAACAGACATTTTGAAGAGTTTTGTCAGTTAAATACGGACTGTCCCTGACAATTTTTTCTCACTATTACATTTCCTTCCAGGCTCTCCAAATAAGCCGTTAAGGAAATGACTATTTGGTTTACAATGCTTTGCAGGTAATAGTACAAGTGTAAAAAATAAAGGTCAACATATAATTTGAAAGGTAGAGTTGAAGAAGATTTAAAGTATTTAAATCCTTTTAGGTACCTGCTTCTAACACTAAGATTTTACAAGGTAATTCAAATCGCCTGATTCATACCTTAAGGTAGGTAATTTCTCTGCAATTTTAACAGCCTCAGCAGCTACGTGAAACATTACTTTGTGGACCTATATTGCACTGCATTTTATCTCACATTAATTTTTCACCACTACCATACCACAAAGGCAGGGAAAGCCCTAGATTTATCACAAGAAAAAAAATTAAACAATGTCAAGAAGAACAGGACTGTTATTTGTTAATTAATCTTGAGGGGGGGGGGGGAAAGAAAACAGACTTAGTAATGATATTCCCAAGAATATCCCTCTAGAATCTATACCGTTAGAATAGTGAAACATTATCTCCACAGCACTCCGAACTTTGTGATACACAAATGCCATGTATCTGTATCTCGCTTAAGGAACATATACAGTGTGCACAGAGCCACTATCTTCCTGTGCACGCACTGTTTGGGAAAAATTGTTTGATAAAATATTTCAAAATCATGCTGGGCACTCTCTCTTCTTATTTTTCATTCTTATCTCTGCTCTTGGCTTTCTAATAGTTCACAGAGAAAAAAAAAAAAGGTGCAGGGAGTTCATGTCTGTTGAAAAGGAATCATCGCCGTCGGTAGGCAGCAGCATATTGATGTGCATGCACTCCTTATGGAGGGTGCCCAGTATAAATGTACGCTTGTGAGCGACAGACTTCTTACAGCTTTTATTTAGGTAGTAAGATGGATAAAGGATACAGTATCTCCTCACAGGACAGTAAAAAAACCCAAAACCCAAACAATCCCTTTTCCCATTTTCTGAATATGCTGGGAAAATTTTCTTCTGTCTCAAGGACAGGAATAGGTTTAATGAGATGAATTCAATGTTGCCAGCTAATTAACTTAATTAATTTACATAAAATCTAGGTTCAGAAGAAGTGTGTGCAGTCTAAGCTGTTGGAGTACATTCAGAAAACTAAAACATAGATTGCAATATGTACCTCTGCTTTTCGAGAGAGAGTGAATCAGTCACCTAGACACATTTTATGGGCTCTTGAATTCTCCCCTTCCTTCAGACTTTAATTGAAAATAGTTTAGTCAGCTGCTTTAACCACCTCCAGCAAACTGTTCTTTCCCTTTCCCTTGGTTTGTTCAGGCTAAGAGGCAGCTAGCAAGTGTACATGTGGGATTTCTGAAGCACAACTGAATTATCGGTGCCCACTAGAGCTCCTTATGCTGCTGTCACTATTGGTATTATATTTGCTGTTACATCCAGATGTCTTGGGCCGGTTACATCCAAAACTTGTGACCTCCTATGCAAGGTTTTGCTACAGAAAACTAATAAAAAATTGTCACTTGATTGCTAAATCAGAGGAATAGGTGGTGTTAGTAACACTCATCTGTGTTTGTGTCCAGTGTGTTTTTCCAGTTTTCTTCTCTTTTTCCTGTTCACTTTACCTGAGATGGATTTTTAGAAACAATTTCTAGAAACTAGTAGCCTCTGACAGCAGGTAAATGGCCTGGAGCTACTGTCAGGAATAGGGTGCGTGCTACCAATGCTGCAAGAAAATAGATAAGAAATTTAAAAGACAAGTGGTTTGTGCTTTGTACAGAGATTTTCTTCAAGTTATAACTCCATCTTCTGCAATCTTCACGTCATTCCATTTCGTGGAGTGGACTGGATTCAGAGTCCCAGGGTCTGACCTCAGGTCTGCAAAAAAACCACTGTGAAAAGCAGATCAGATTCTGTTGTTATTTAGATGAGTATCACCTCACGATAGCTCTTGTTAGTGCATTGGTACAAATGTTCAAAGAATTTCTCATACCAGGTAGGATGAAACAACAATTTAGTAATTAAACAAGTTGAAACTATTTATGGTGGAACTGTTCTGGGCTTGCTTTTCTTCTTTTTTTTTTTT
>VWZZ01004622.1:0-52080 GCA_013399095.1 Psophia crepitans | reverse complement strand
TTTTTTTTTTTTTTTTCCCCTCCTTCTCCTGAATTTACATCAGCAGACTGAGTGATATCTGTCTTAGCAGAAAATATGAACCTGCTCTGGAATGCAATTGCAAGACCACTCCTTTACTGCTGCTACAAGAAAAGGAAAGAAAACTATTTGACTTCAGGGTTTCATGGACATTACATGGCAACCTAAGTGAAAAAAACAAAGTTTTTCATGAACTTCAAGGAACATAAGCAGGCACTCTATGTGACTATTAGCCAGCATGACATGTTGAGGAGAATGAGAAGCAGCACAGGTGTGAACAGGTGTCATGTCCATACTGAAGACAAAAGGCCTACCAGAAAACTCCAAGCCTTATTCAGAAACTCAGGGCACGGAAAGAGGAAAGGTCTGATTGTTTTTATTTTTCTGACACCTTGTCTTTGTCAAACCACCTTCTCCTGGACATAGTATAAAAAATATCTTCTGAACTCTCTGTAGTTCTTTCTTTTACCCTAGAGAGTCTGCCTTCAATCCTGTTACAGTACAGCAGCAGTACTGTGCTGGTCAATATTCTTTTGGTCTGAAGGAAGATCAAGTATCCACTGTGATTTTTTTTTTTTTTTTTAGGTTTATCAGCTGCATTCAGTACTGTTGATGATATGCTATTAAATCAATGGCATTAGACCAAGGCAGAATTGGCCCACTTTCTTGAGCATAATAACATCCAGACTTAACTTCACTTCTGGAGCAGTTACATGCCTTGAAATTGGTCATCTTCTCCTTTCAGCAATTTGAATTGTGGTAAATTGATTTTCTCTTCTTTGACATAGAGGCTGTAGATTCATTCTCATGAGCACTGTAAGAAAGTTCCAGGGATCTTTGTGGAGACCCACAACTCTGAGAGAGGAACCTCTGCAGCACTAATCATAAGGTTCATTTATTGCACTGAATCCGTCTTTCACTGAAGGATGCTGTGTGTAATGTTCTATGTAACATCTCTCCCTGAACTCTGAGAATGTATTCATGCAAAAATAGACCCAAATCCCTACTACAGAAATGTTGCAGTTTAGGAAGAAACGAACTAAAACATATTGCTCAAAACCTGCTTTACATGCAGGAAGGTTGATAGAAACAGAAATGTACAAGGTATGTTGCAGCTGTTCTGTAAGCTGAAAAGAACTATCCCCTTCAGGAGACTTGGGTTTGATTTTTAAAAAAATAAAAACACACACATTTCATAAAGGCAAATAATAATAATATAGAATCTATAGCTCCTCAAACAACAGGAGCTGAAAAAGGAGAGTTGGGTTCGATGTGAATTTTAATATGTTGTCTAGATATTTCCCAGATGTATGCATATAATATTAGAATTGCATTTAGTTTAATACTGCATTTGGCATCCAAATACAGAAGACAGGGACTCTTTTAAGCTGTGTAAATACAGATCACATGTGCTGGAGAAGTAACTATGAAAAAGGTACAGTCTTTTCAAACAAGGCCAGAAATAGTGGGCTAACCCGGTGTTTTTAGGCATGTGACCTTTGTCTCATTAGGTGTACCTTTAACTGTGATAAACATCCATTTAAATGAATATCATTTCCTTACAATTACAGAAGGGTCATACATAATACACTAAGTTCCCCTGGCAGCATATGTGTTAGTCATGCATATTTCATGAGGAGTTTTATTCCCCCAGTCAGCTTCAAACGATGCTCAAGCTCATGGCTTTGGTGTGTAGGAAATGAAGGTCTTGCCCATAAAAAGATTCCAAGGCAATGATTGTAACTCTGTACTTTATCAAGAAGAGCAACAGAATGACCTCCGTGTAACATCTAATGGGTACTGGTATCAATTTTCTGTGCAATATACATTAATTCCCCTTATTTGTCAGTTGCTATGGAAAATGTGTAATTTCCACACGTGCTTGAACGTAAAAATCATTAGTGATACTCGGCACTGAAGGGCAGTGAGGGATGTTGTAATTGCATGAGACGCTGTGGAAGAAAAGAAAAAAAGGGGAGGGGAGGGTTAAATAAAATGTCAAATATGCTACATGCTAGACTTATATAGGGCAGGCTGCAAAAACTTTATTATGATCCAACGCATGACCTGGGTAGGTAGAGCAACATCTGTTTGTACACTATGATGGCTTTTCCTCATGCAAAAGGGGAAGGATATAAAGGGCTGGAGGAGTAACAAGAATAAAAAAAGACTGCAGTAATGAAACTCAAAACTCTTTAGAAATTCTCAATACCACCAGCAGCAATTTCCCCCTTTTTTCTTTCCAAGAAAATCAATTTTATCAAGGCGGCTGTATCCAGTTGATATTTTTCACCATGGCAAAGACAGTGTTTGGAGGCGCATAAGTCACAGATGTCAGCTCAGACAGTGAACACATTCTGCTTTTGTAGCAGGACGGTTTGGTCTCAAGTCAAAAGGAAAGGTTATTCTCTGGTAATCTTTTAAACAGTGCATGGCCATGTAAAATCAAATCCAGCAGAATATCCTCTTCGAAGTGTGGCTAATTCTCAGAGATTGTGATGCCATGTTTGATGCCCTGTGTTTTTGGGAGGTTTTTTTGTTCGAGCAATTGCAGTGAAGAAAGCTTGCTCTCCTTGATGTGCTAAATTAATATTTATGTTGTTAAAATATCAGAGAGGCCACAGAAAAATATTAATATAAAAAGGTTATAATTATCTTTAAAAATGTGGCAGCAATTGAAATGTAAATCCTAGTGAGCTGGGAGAGAGACTTGTTTGCATTGTGCCTGGGGCACCCTGCCTGCCTGCCGCAGCTGCCATTGATCATTTCAAATCAAAGGAAGCTGGAGATGTCTCTGGTGGCTCGACTGGGAAAAAAGCAAGCAGAGATAGATGCTCTGTTCTGCGGGACTGTTATAAAGAAAATGAGATGGAATGTGTTTCAAATCTTGCTTCTGTTGAATATGGAGCCCTTCAAAGCTTTACCACAATAAATAAAGTTTTCAAAACACATAGAATCTAAAAGATATGTTGAAAGTTCCTCTAAACTAAAGCATTTTCCCCTTTCTTGTCGTTATTAGAAAACAACAGTATGAAACCAACGTGCATGTGGTGATTAAATCAAAAGACTGCAAACAATCAGAAACCACCATTTTAGAGTGGAGTTTCTTGTTTTAAATTCCTGTAGGTAGAAAAAAAATATTTTCAGAGGAAAGGGCACACAACACAGGAAAGGAGAAATGCAAATTTATATTACTATTATTTCCAACCATAACATCTCTATACTGTACTGGGCAGTGACAAGCAATATGCCTTCAGCTGTCTACCCTTCAATAATAAGAGATAAAATGCATCTTCACTAAACCCTGAATATTACTGGCTATGTAGACATTTCTTGAGGTCCATTAAATTCTATTTGACATACATTAAAAAGATTTAATCACAGATGCCAGTCAGCTAACCAACCCATTAATCTAGCTGTTTTTCCTATGAAAATTGTATTTAAAAAGGTCTTTTTTTCCCCTTCAATTTAATTTAGTCATCCATTTAAATTTCATGTATTTATCATGTAAATGTGCCTTATTTGCAAAAGAAAAGCTCAGGACTCAGTGAAATAAATAGTTATTTCATTAAAATGGATACAAAAAACCCTGTGATTAGGGTAATTAATTTGCACACTAAAAGCTATCTTCCTAGTTCAGATCATTAATATTGATGGTGTTCGATTTTGTTCTCAGTAATGTTCCTTGAAATACATTCAGAACTGGCAAGCATGGATGAAGAAGCAGCCGCTAAAACTAGAAATGAGGATTCCGTAAGCACTTGGCTACTTTCCTCTTCCACCATTCAGAATTAATAACATCCAGTCATGATGCCTGTGTCCCAAAGTGAACTGGATTACTTGGATTGTATGGGATTATGTGGTTTGTCACAACTGAGTCTTATTTACATATGCAGTTCTCACTGCATTTCTCTGACTTAATTTTTTTTTAACTGCAAAATAACATTAGAAGAGATTATGTCTAGGTACTCCATGCTGCTATACACATCATTGCCAGATAACAAGGCAGAATCTGCCAATACACCCTTTTGTCATTAGGTTTTCATCTGCATAATATGCAAATTGTGTTGAACAGTTTCCCAGTTTGAGTCCTTTCCACAGCAAGATTCAGTCAAGACTCATATTTTGTTTTCCCACTGTACAGCAGATGTATTCCACAAAAGACCTTGCAGGAAAGGTGTCACATCACTGCAGTGCCCTAGCGATTACAGCTGTAGGGGAAGTTCTATGAAGAGCAGGTTCTGGAATAATTTCAGACACGTTATGCTCTCTGTGTCTGCACACTCAGATGTACTTTGTGGTGGTGAAGTCAGACATACTTCAGTATGGGTGCTGTATGTTTTAGTTGTACAGACAAATTATGTGGTTACATGATACATGGCAAGGCGATAGCTATGTGAAATATTTACTGACCTTTCAGCTTGGCTGCACAGTGTGCTTTCTGCTCATTATCCTTCTCTAACATCTATTTGAAACCTCCAAGAAACATCAGAAAATTTCAATTTTTTGAAAACCAATTAACAAAATCAATATTTTTCTGCTCTTTTCCTAAATGTGGAACTTTCTGCAGCCTCTTATCCACCTCCAAGATCATCTTTGGGCAACTTTTGTCCTAGGTCAAAGACAGTTTTATGTGATGGCAACTTAAGTATTAAGACTTTTCACTCATGAAGGATTAGAATCATGCATCTTATTAGATACAGTATATGATTCACATCTGGTAACCTTAGACAGTCAATAGAAAACGGACTTAAAGATAATTATATTTATTGTACATATATTCTATATAAAAAATGCACATCTATAGAGGCTTTACAGAAAAGGTCACATAGGTTTTTGAGTAATTTCAAGATTATTTTCCAGTTGTTTATTAATAATATAATTGCATAATTTAATAATTTCCTCTTTCTCGGTCCTTTCTTAGGCACCGTATCTGAACTCTCGATTTTTCCAGTCAATCAAATACAAAATCTCACGAAGTGGTGTTGATGTTGTAAGATGGGTATTTTTTCCTGCAGCGTATATGCCATATGTAAAAATATGTTAGAATATAAAAGGATTTAGAACCATTTAATTACTCATAATTTCTAAATTCAGTCAGGGCTTTACTACCAATGGGAAACAATTATTTCTTAGATAACACACAAAGGTCCTTTGTTTCTTTCTGTATGTTTGAACTCAGTATCCGAAAGCAATGTGTGGTTTGGTGACCTGTATGTTGCACTGCCAGTGACCAGAACAGTATCACCTGAAAAATCTAACCCCTTCAAAAAACAGCACACAGAATTAATAGTTGCATGTAAAACAAACATGTGCATGCACACAGCTATGTGTAAATATATAAATGTATATTTTTATACATATTTATAATAGCCATCATGTTTTTGCACTCACTTATGCTGGGTAGAACTGAAAAGGTGTGTCCACTCTTTTAATTTCTACGCTGTATGAATGACAGCACATTTATATGTCTCAAGAAAACACTATGGCCTTTTGGACTTCATATCATTTTGGAGAAATTCTTATTTACTGTTAGGCATTTGGTATTTGCGTTAACTGTTCATCCCACTCATCTGATGCTTTTAAATGTGAATTCCCAATGTCTCTCACTAAAAAAACACAAAAAAAAAAAGTAAAAAAAAAAAGTCCCAGCTGTGAATAACACAGGAAATACTTCCTGGTTCTTCTGCTCTTGAACTTGTTGAATACCAGTAAGTCACTTCAAAAAATAGGAATTCCAGAGCAAAGTACAGTAAATTTCTCTAATATCTTTCTGTATTATTTATTGACAAAAGTATTTGCATTAACATTTAAACATGATTTAGAGAGTACAGGTCATAAGACAGCCTCATTTCTGTTCACCCTGGACAGTATCCAGCACACTAGGTATTTGAACAGTCCTGATATTTTCATAGGAATTTGTTTTAAAAGCCTGCTTTCTCCTTTGATTGACTTTGATGTCAATCATTACCAGGAGGTCACATTCCTTGTGCAGTAATGGAGATGCTTTATACACCTTTCTAGTGAGGGTTCACTACCAACTTTGAAGAAAAGCAAAACCAGCAATGACCATTTGCATGTCCCTTTTCCTGGTTTCAGTGAACCCTATGTGGACACACATCTACCCTTACCTTCCACAGGACATGGCAGGGAGGATTCCTGGGGCAAGTAACCTCAGAGGTGACAGATGTCCTCTACACCCATGTGGAAAAACGCTAGGAGAAAATCTTTAACTTCCCCTACACGTGAAGACTTTGTGAATGAAATTGGGCAAAAGTCTCCAAGTGGAGTATTTCTGAAATCCGTAGCAACAGAAGAAATTTACGACCCAAACCATTCTATGATTCTATGATTTAGCCATTCTATTTTATTCTCTGATATCTTTTTATGATTTGTTTATGTAATAAGGATGATATGTATTATCTTGGAGAGGGTATTTTCATGAAGCACTAGAAGTCCCCTTTAAAAGTGAAACTGCAATCATGAAGCACAGGTTCCTTTTTGGCAAACTTTTTTTTTTTTTTTCTTTTATTCATTGCCTGAACCTTCTGACACAATTGTTGGCCAGTTTTTGTTCTCTCTTTTGTTCAATTAGGGCCAAAATGTTTTTCTACCTTAATCTTACTACTTCAAAATTCTGCTCTGTCTGGAACAGCTGTGAGAATTTTGAAAATAATTTAAAATAGTACATCAGAAAAATTTAGCAAAAATGTGATTTTAAAAGACTGTATTTCTTATTCAATCATGAAACCATAGAATTTCATTATATTTAAGACATAGAGAAATGGTTTGTGACAAGACAACTCAGTTTAACAATGCTTTTCTTTTTAAAAGAGCATATATACATACATATATTCTGGCTCTGGAAAATAACCCTTTCCCAACTATGTTTACAAAGATCTGTTTTAAAGTTATTTTTATACAACACAACACCTACAATTGGATTTACTCAGAGCTTTCCATAAAAAACAGAAGAGTAAGATATTGAAGGTTTTAAACTAATCCCAAGAACACTCTATGGTATTTTTTTTTCTAACTTGTTTCATGAATTGCTTTGAGTAGTATCCTCTAGACACATTGTAATAAGACAGTACTCATCCATACAGCAGCAACAGCAGTCAGGTTATAGCAATGTGCTAATTAAAAAGAGGAACACACCACAAATCTACTCGTTACTATTCATGGCAAGTGTACAGCAAATCACTTAGCTGTTTGCTTTTAAAATAAAAGCTTTTGTCTGTCTTGTTTAGAAAGACACGCATGGGCTAAAAAGGCTTTTACTAAAGCATGACATTGAAAAGACATTGCCCTAAGGTTTGATAGAGCAAAAGGCTGAAACATTTATATTGTTTAATGTTAGACCTTATTTTTTTCCCTAGCTATTCACCTTTCACAATATGTTTCCTTTAATTCACTCCAAATCAACAGCTAGGGGAGCAGTATAAGGAATCTTCCAGGATATATTTTGTTGCAAGGAAAATGATAGGAAAAAGCACCCTTGCTAATTAAAATAAAGAGATCTCTGATGCCTGGCAGTTAAATACTGTTCATCTTTATTAAGACACAAGGAGAGCAGCATTGCAAATACTCAGAAAAACCATTACTTTCTTGGGTTGCACTGTAAATAACTGATTCATTGAAAACAATACAGTATGCAAAGAATGGGTGAGCTTTGTCCTAGAAATGCACACCACAGAGTGTTTCATATTATTTTAAAAGTAAAAAGAGAGAAGAGTGGGCAATGATGTATTTATTTTATAGCGGTAGTTACCTGAAGTGAGGGAACATTAGGAAAAATCATGTCATATCAAAATGCTCCACTAATCAACATTTAATATTAAAAATAATAACAATAAAAGATGGCAAGAATACTGTTTCTCTTAGAATTTATTTTCAAGGGGAACAACAAACAGATGTTATTACCCTCCTAGGGCACGAACAAAACCAAACACCTAAATAGGCCAAAGATAAGATTTCCACTGTTCTTAGAGTTGGCTTAAATTCTTGGCACTGTCAGAAGCAGAAGTAGAAGTTTTACTACTGCCTTTGGTGGGAGCAGATTTAGGATAATCCTCACCACATCTGAAAAATCCCATTCCAGCTGTACACACTTCATGGAAAAGATGGTGTACACCAGCAAACAGAGAGAGGAAAGAGGCTAATGTTTTGTTTTGAGAGGATCCTATGCGTTATGTATCCCTTTCACTAACAGAAGTTACAGCGTTTTCCATTGTCTCTGTGTAGCCTCACACAGATTTACAGGAAAACATGGTGCTAAAAAAGCTCTAGACTTTTCGTTCTTCACTCTCATCCCCGCAAAAGCACTACCCAGTATCATTTGCATTTTGCTGGGGCCCTGGTCACGTGAGTACCATGGCAAAAAAAGCAGCAGACAAAGACTAGTGTCTTTCTTCATAAGTGAGGCAAGTTTGGAAGGGCCATAGAGCCAGTCCTGCCATTCCCCCACAGGTGTTCAAAGGGATGCCTGGTGCTGGCAAGCTGAACAAAGGGTCTCACTCCCATAACATGTCTAATACTGAATGGGCTCAGCATGATGATTTCTCATTAAGGTTGCACCTCTTCATGCATATACCCTAACAGAATATCTATTTCAGCTTTTAAATCTCTACCACGCAGGATGTAAACACTGTCCTTTACTTAAGGACACATTGATTAAAAGCCATGAGAAAAGCAGAGTAGCACAGATGTGGAAATAGCTGAGCGATGGACATTTTTAGGCTGTGGAAAATGCTCTTAGTGAATAAGTCACACTTAAAAGGATTGGATGGACTAGTCTGGAGTGACTAAGAGGAGAGCAAGAGCAAAGCATTTAAAAATAGCCATCAGCATCGATATGAATCATTTAACAAAGGGTAAAAAAATTCACTTAAAAATTAATTAAATTCTGGGTTTTTTTTTTCTTCTTGCTTCTTGAGGAGAATGTATATAACTGGTAGAAGCAGAGAGTGTGGAGAGCATGAAATATTATTAATTCTGTAGGCTGGCAGCTTAACAGCACTTGGCACAGTAGGGGAAAGGGCAGTGGTTATATCGTTTACAACACAGGACAATGAGTCTTGGCACCAAGGGCCATATATTATCGTGCATGTCTCCTTCCCTTTTGTTTTAGCATCATCACAAGGGGGGAACAAAAGGTCTTTAAACAAAGGACAAATCAGTGTGGGGGTGGGGAGCAGGCTGCAAATTGCTCTTTGCAGTGGGAAAGAGAAAGTTTTTGGAAGATAGCAAAGACAAGGCAGTGCCTTATGCAACTTACTGCAATATTTTTATTAGAAGAGGTTTGGATACAGGTAAGAGGAAAGGGCAGGAGATGGAATTCTATCATCTTAACATTTAGTGCTTTCCACAGAACCTTTAAATAATAAAAGTCATCAAAGAAATGTCCTCCCATAATATTAACGACTCACTTGCTGTATCCAGAACCTGTGTTACACAAAATGCCAAGAGATTTGGAAATCAGCTGCAGTGCTGTAGTATGCAGTAATAAATGTGAGCAGAAATAAACAAGTTGGCTGGCTGCCTGCTGTCTACATGTCACTGTAAATAAAACAAGATACCTCTTGCTCACATTTCCAGCCATGTCTCTGAACCTGTGTAAGGGTTTTGCTGCACACAACAATGAACTGAACAACGAATACAATACTAGCCGTTATTGTAGCCACTCCACCCCGCAAAAGCACACTTTTGTGTTGTGACAGGAAAGTGGAAAAATCAACCCTATTTGAAGCATAAAGGAAACTTAGAAAAGGCAGAATTTGTTGAGGACACTGATGTTATCACAGCATTTGATAAAACTTTAAAAAACTTCTAACTGAACCAGAGTATTTGTTTTGGGTTTGGGTGGCAAGGTTTTGATAGCAGTGTAAGTGGCCACAGGGTGATGGCTTCTGCAAGAAGCTGCTAGAAGCTTCCCCTGTGTCCAACAGAGCCAATGCCAGCTGACTCCAAGACAGACCCACCTCTGGCCAAGGCCAAGCCCATCAGCAGCAGTGGCAGCACCTCTGGGATAACATATTTAAGAAGAAAGAAGAACCAACCACGGGAGCTTTTGCAGCCAGTGAGAGGAGTGAGAAGATGTGAGAAAATTTGCAGACACCAAAGTCAGTGAAAAAGGAGGGGGAGGAAAGGTTCCAGATGCTGGAACAGATATTTCCCTGCAGCCCTTGATGAAGACCATGGTGAGGCAGGTTGTCCTCCTGCAGTCCATGGAGGAGTGTGATGAGGAACAGAGATTCCACCTGCAGCCCATGAAGCTGGAGCTTCCCACACCGAAGCAGGTGGATGCACCCAAAGGAGACTGTGATCCGGTGAGAAGCTCATGCTGGAGCAAGCTCCTGGCAGGACCTGTAGGCCTGTGGAGGAGCCCATGCCAGAGCAGGTTTGCTGGCAGTACTTGTGACCCCACGCTGGAGCAGGCTGCTCCTGAAGGTCCGTACCCTGTGGGAGGGACCCACGCTGAAGCAGTTGGTGAATGGCTATAGCTCATGGGAAGGACTCACGCTGGAGAAGCTGGTGGAGGACTGTCTCCCATGGGAGGGACCCCAGGCTGGAGCAAGGGCAGAGTGTGAGGAGTCCTCCCCCTGAAGAGGAAGGAGCAGCAGCGACAATGTGTGATGAACTGATCACAACACCCTTTCCCCATCCCCCTGTGCCATTGAGGGGGAGGAGGTAGAATTCAGGAGTAAAATTAAGCCTGGGAAGAAAGGAAGGGTGGGGCTAAGGTGTTTTAAGATTTGGTTTTATTTCTTGTTGCCCTACTCTGTTTTGCTTTGTAATAAATTAGATGAACTTCTCTCTGAGTTGAGTCTGTTTTGCCTATGATGGTAATTGGTGAACGATCTCTCCCTGTCCTTATCTTGACCCATGAGACTTTTGTTATACTTCTTCTCCCCTGTCTAGTTAAGGAGAGGGAGTGACAGAGCAGCTCTGGTGGGCACCTGGACTCCAGCCAGGGTCAACCCAGCACAGCGGTTCAACTTAATTTTAAGAAATACTACCAGCTATTAATTGTATCCCATGACGATTAATAGGAACAGAAGCAAAGTTACCTTTGTAAAACCCTGTCCCTTGGATCACTGAATAGCAGTATATTAGCAGCCACAAAGCAGGATAGTAAATTGTGCATCACACTGCAAGTTATTTATGAAGAGTGAAGAAAAAAAATATTTAGTTCTCCACAAAAAAAAAAAGCCAGACAAGTGTCTTTTAGATCACAGTGAATGACAAATGAAGAATTAAACTGGCAGTGGACGGGTGATCAACACTTTGGTAGTCTCACAGACTGAGGGAACATGTGCTAATAAAACAGCATTTTCCAGCAAATACAAGCTGTGAAATGGCGCTGGCAGAAATACATTTTATTATTGTCCTTTAACAGATCTAATGGAAAGACACCAGGTTAATTTTCCTTTACATGCAAAACTTTTGCCATAAATTATGTGAGGTAGGAAGCTTATTTGTAATATATTATCTTTTTTCCCTGAGACTGGTATAAAATCAGTCTGTCTCAGCCAGTGCACACTCAATGTGAGGGTCCACAAGGTGTGTCTATATATGAAGAAGTGTAAAAGAAGGAGACCTCAAAGAGCTGTGATAGCATTTTTTTGAGTGTATCTAAGTCCCTGTATCTGTGTAAGAGTTGTCTATGTAACTATGTCTCCATAGTTACCTATATGAGACATAATTTTAAAAAAATGTCTTTTTTCAGTAGTCTATGACTGATTAGAAACCGCTGCAATGTTAGCAATTATGAAAACCTGCCTAACTAGAAAGGTCAATATATGCAGGAAAAAAAATTTAAAATAAAACACTGATTTCACAGCTGAAGATAGTTTTGCTATATGTAGAAAAAAATGAGGCTGTGCAACACCAAATGGTCCTTTCTGTGAATTTTTACTTCTGTAATTATTTTTTACTCCTATTCTACTCCAAGTTAATCTACTAGCTTAATAAGTGTCGTTCACTATAACATTCACACAGGCCGTCTAGATTCCACATAAAAAAGAATTATACTGACTGCATGGCAAAACCACTACTCTGAGTTAAGAAACAGATAATGTAAAGGCCAGAAGTCTTAATATCACTCCCAACAGGACACTTTGCAGCAGGATCTTGCTTAAAGAGTGCACATGTTCCAGGAGACAGTACATCCGTCAATTCAGAATATTAGACTGTAAAAACTGAGCAAAGCTATAGAAGCGGGATTAATTTTGTGTTGTCATGCTTATTCAGAGCACATGCTCCCCTGGCGGTCTCAGGAGCAGAAGAGTTAATCTAGAGCGCGACAAGGCAGACACTGCACTGTCATGAGCTCACTTCCCAAACTACGTTTAAGACTCACTTCAAGAAAAAGGATAGGTTAGGTTGCAGTGTCTTACCTGATGGTGAGAAAACAAGAAGGAAAGCCACAATGGGAGGAACCTGAAAAGTCTCTTCTTTTCTTTTTTATCCTGCCACAGACCCTCTGGTTGTCATGGGGAAACTGATGCCCTTTGGATTCCCTGGACTTCCAAGAAGCATCCATGAGCAATGCTCACCTTCTTTTCAGTAGTAATATTCTGTTTAACAAAAAATTGTAACACTGCACAGAAATATTGTCATATACCTATCTAATTTCAAAGTAATCATTTATGAGCATATCCTACATTTCATCTTATATACACACACAATTAAATAATATCTTATATTTGAGATGAAAAAAAGGCAGAGATATAATTACTTGTAGGTAAAAGAAATTCATGTTTCAGAAATTGCCACCCACATGTTAAGAGGAACTAAACATAGCTCTAAAGCCACTTCTGAATTCTCCCAGGCTTCTGCTGCTGGAGGATCCCTTACATTATCTAGACAAGTCCTACAGATTTACAATTTGTACCAAGGACAAGTGTGTGAGTAGCGATTTATTGGGCTTAAGAAGAAAAAGATAAAGAGGACAGCACCCACTGACTGGACAAAGTGGCTCTACAAATTTCATCTTCTATGCATGAGCTTGAGTCATACTTTATTCAAATTCTAGTAAGCTCTTGAGAGCTCTCCACATATATGCTTGGCTGGATAGCTTTGTTTGTTTGTCGTGATCTGGGAAAACATAAAATAAATATAAAATGACGAAAGTGATAGCTTCCAGCATCTGGGGTACAAGCAACAGTGATTCAAAAACCTGCAGAGAAAACTAATGGAAAAACAATTAGGAGTAAGTTGCATAATAAGCAATAATGTAAAAATTGGCAAGGTGAAATACTTTTTGGAAAGGTATAAGAAGACAGTCTGTACAGATTATTCCAGGCAATTTCTTTCAATTTATTGGCTGCAAGAGGACAGCAGTTTTAGAGCATTGAAGTTATTTCTACAAAACAGCACATTGTGCACTGCAGGTATACATCCCCTTCGGCCACCTGTAGTTCACAAAACCACTAGAGGCACTTTGGAAATGTTTTTCAAGTGTTAGTCACCTGTAAGGAATAGTTTCAGTAAAACCGGTATGCTCACAGTGAGCCTTCTGGTGTGAAAATGTGTTCGTAGTTGAGCATTTACAGCTGCACGGCGCCTCCTGTACGGTGGCAACTCTACGCCATGAAATGCAGGCACAGTCACACTTACACAGGTATTCTTTCATGATCCACATGCACCCTACATTCTGCATTTTCCCTTTTATTCTCTCCCTGCATGACTCTGCCTGTGTTACCAAAAGCGAGAGAAGAAAGTAGAGTTCATTCTAACCTATGGATATATGGTATAAATTGCTGTTGAAAGCCAAAAGAAGCTAAGTTCAAGAAACTATACAAGCTGAACGTACTGGAATAAAGGTCCAGATGGACAGGCATTTCTGAAACTGCATGTGATGAATTTAGGTTTATGAAACATCAGGCAAAATCACGTATTTTGATGGCAGCAAGGAAAATTACCTTGAAACAACAAGAAGCACAGATGCAATGAGCATCTCTTACTTGCTTTAATTAAATAACTCTCAAAATGCAAAGAAGTATCTGTCCTAGACAATTCCTTTTAAGAGACAACTTTCTTACGAATGGCAAAAAAAAAAAAGTTACTAAAATATTCAGAATGTCTAAAATGATGTGGTTAGAAACAGCACAAGGAGATGTAAAACCATACAACCAAAAATGCTGCGCCATGGACTTGGACTAAACTGCAGAGTCTATAAGCAACTAAGACTGTAATGAGCTACCTGAAATTAATTTTTTACAAATGTGTGTTGAAATGATTACATATTTATTACATTACGTTACTTCAGTGCTGGCTGCCTACTCTTCTTCCTCTCAGCAGCTGTTATACCACCCACTTCCCTTCACTGCATTGAAATTTCTCACAAGTTCTTCATCTTGCTATTTTGTGAGCTATTCTGTGTGGTCAGAACAATGCCTACATATTGTATAAAGTTTGACATTGGAGACACATGTTAATGTTCTGCATTTCCTCAAGTGCACTCTTACACAGTGGTTAACTTGCAGTGCAAGATAATCACTATCTACAAGGCCAGGGAGGACAAATACTAAGAGAAATACTAAGACTGTTTATTTAGGTTGTTTTTTCCCATATTTTTGCAAATTACATAAATCCCCAAATGACAATTCTGGAAACCACAATCATCGAAGAGGTGTTAGGCACACAGGAAAATCACGTATTTTGTCTTGCTCAGAAAATCCAATAGGGTGTGTGTGGGGCTGCGTGTGAGAGATAACTGCCCAAATACCAGTACACCAGTCAAAACTTTATTTATTCAAAATTCATCTGTGATTTTTCTTGATTTTCCTACCTCAGATTATATCTGTTTGACTATCATGGGTAGATCTGTATTTATAAGGTGATCTGGTAATATTCTCATAAACAAGCTTTATTTTCACCTGAAACTAGTGTTACAGATGTACACAAGGAGTATGTTGGTAGTGTTTACTTGTTCTGCAGCTGTGTGGTCTCTTACTCTGTATCTCTCATCATAGCCCTGCTTATTCTCCCTAATTAATTGTTGAAGGTATTATTGAAATTTCATTTTTAGAGAGAAAGAATTTCTGGTAAATATATAGAGAGATGTGTTTAACTTGATGAGAACCCAAAAGGATCTTCTTGTATTTGACCTTCATAATACAACTAAATTAATATGGTTAAGATTAATGAGCCAATTATTTTTTACAAGATAGCGAGCACGTAAGATTGTTTGCCTCACATTTCTTTTTTATATAACAAATGACTAGCATTTCCACCACAGATTGGTGTTTACATCCATAATCTGTTCCCTTGGAATTAATATGCTGAGATTTTCATCTAAATTCTAGGGTCAGAAGATGTGCTGTAAAACTCTTGCTAATGGAGAGGGCCCAATGTGCTTTTGTTCATAGAAATGCCTCTAGGAAAGTGATTTTAATAGGCAAAAGCAAAAAATAGGCCTCTGGGGAGTCCTGAAGGCCCAAATGAAACTGCAGGAGGAGGTGCTGGGAAGCAGACACGCGGCATCGCAGCTGGAGAGCAGGGATGTGCACAGCCATCCTTCAGCTCGCACACAGCACTGGGGACCGGTGTGCTTGGGGCTGCTTTACCCACAGCATGTTGGTCGTCTGGGTCACATCTCCTGAAAGAGGGGCAGGGGAGGAGGCAGCAGATCAACCTGTGGGTTTTGTGTGCATCGCTGGTTCACTACGAGACTGCTGTTCTTTGCCTCTCCCTTGCTGGGGGATCTTATCCCAAACACTGCCCCGTGTAACACTGCTATAAAAATCTACCAATGCTGGCTTTCTGCAAGGGAATGTGGTCTTCGGTGAACTGTAACACTGGAGCTGAATAACAGAAAATGTCCTGCAGGGAGGTGAAAATAAATGTCACATCAGGCAAAGGCACTGCTGGGTCCACCTTTGCAATTTTACATTTACTGAAGACTACAAGCTGCAGGAGAAAGGGGAGAAATCTTTGTAGGAAAAGGCAAAGTGTTTGTGGGTTTTGAAACTAAACCACTAGACTGAAGCAGTCCTGATTCTGTTCAACATCATTAATGCAATTCAATATCAGTTTCAACTGGATAGGATGCCCATAGTCTTGCCATTAAAAACCATATCTAAGACCAAACTGGGGACAGGTAAGAGACTATTTACTCTGCATTAGGATGGGTTTCAAAGCTTTAATCATTAGAGTTTGTTAAGATAGTGCATGGAAAACACTATCAAATAATTTAATAGGGGAAAACAACAGTTTATGAAAGTACAATTAGTCTGGACATGGTTTAATGAAATGCCAGGCAGTTTAGTAAAAGGATGGCAAATGTCACAAAGTGATGATGAATGCCATGATGGTATTTTCTCAGGTTAGAATTATCTGTGTCCCTTGGCCCCTCAATTCTGCTTTACACATCAGGTATTTAACAAATAATTGGAAGAGGAAAAAAAATAGGAAAAATCTGTTCAGACCTACAAGTAACACCTTGCATTTGATATGCTCCATGAACAAGAAAATGAAAGTCACATAGTGTACTGCATAAGAAGCTCATAAATTATTAACCAGAAGTCTCTAAATCTCTAACTAGCAGTAGCTTGTCATTTGTGGACAATTCCAGGCCATTTTTGTATGGCTTGCACTATTATTATTATTTATTTTTTGGCTCAAATGGGAGTATAAGCATCCAAGCAAACCTGTCAGCAAATTTTCTCAGAAGCTAAACAACTGCAGGCAAAACTTCTTATCCTTGAATTGTGCTCAATTTTCTGCCTCTTAAGTTAGAGTTACAAAAATGCTCAATTACTCTATGCGCAACAAAACCAGTGATTCTATCATTTTAAGACATGATCAAGCAAGCTAAAGCAGTAGGCTTATCAAAAATTGGTCTTCTGACTCAGAATCAAATCTCTGGAAAAAAAAACAACCAGCAAACACTAGGTAGAGAAAAATGTCATTTTATTAGATCCTTTTTAACACATTCAAAAATTTGTAACTGACAGCTCTTTGTCTTTACAAAGGCATAGCTTTCAAACATCTTATCAGGCAAGGCTAAGAATATATAATTCCAAATAAAAGCTTTTCAGTACCCTGAGAAATCCTTTTTGCTCAAAACCTAATAATTTCTTTTACTTTGTGCACAGAAGTAAAATAGTTTGTCAAATTCTCGGCAGAAATCCTTTTAGCTATTTCAAAAAGTGTATTTGGTACAGACATACTTGATTTGTCATATATGAACAAAAATTTACTTTGTCAAATTATATTCTTCAAAAAAGTCTTCCAGCTGAGTTAAATATCCATTTTGTGCAAAACAATGACCATGCATCAGCTTGGAGTGATTGCACAGTAGTTACTTAGCCTGGCAAATGGCAGCAAAATGTCAGCTGAAATGAAAGACACACAGCCCTGGGCTTATCACAGAAAGTGCAGATGATTCATGTAACATCGTAAATAAATAACACAGGCTTTGCGTTAAGGTAGGTTTAACAGTAGAGGTTCTCTTTTTACCACCAGCTCATTTCAAAGCACCCATAATAGAAGCTTTATTTGGTGGCAGTGACATGCAGCAAGATAAGGGATCCTGCCTTTAATGCTCATATTTCAAGGTCACAGAGTGTTACATTCCAAGTGAAGAAGCAGAAAACTCAATCAGGTAGAACCTGCACTAATGGATCATCAAAATATTGATAGTAGATTCTCTTCCTTGCCTGCAGGGAATGTTTAGCCTGGTTGGTAATTATGGAGGGCAGCAGGGAGAGAGATAGAAAAAAAAAAAGAGAGAGAGAGAGAGAGAGAGAGAGAGAGAGGGGTGTAGAGATGTGTCAATCATGATTTGTCTACATTTGTTACAAAAATTACGGGCAATTATTTGGCAAGGGCGTTTGAACCCAGGATTTGTAGATGAGTAGAAGCCTTTAGTGACTGATCTCGAAGTTCAAGTCTATCAGTTTACAGTGTATAGCCAACAAATAAACAATTTTCTGGTCCTACAAGGGATGTGAGACAGACATCCATTTCTGTTGCCAGTGGTCCCTGTATTTTATTTATTTTTTTTTTTTGCCTAACATGTATAAGCTTCAGATCTATTCTCTATCTTCTAAATTTGGTACTGAGCCTCAGGTTTTAATGCTAAGCATATATTGGTTGCTCAGAAGAGTAAACTGGTCAAAAGAGAAAGCAGTGATGAAATACTGAGAGAAACAAAAGGATATGTTGGTTAAAAACCTGTGAGAAATGCTAGAAGTGACAGACTTTCTTACCAGTTTATGGATACTGCTATTTTTCAAGCTCAGCATTATTCTAAAAGCAGATTAATCCATGAACTTTTTAGCAGCTCACAGCAATGACCAGACCACTTGCTCCAGGACAGCTCCTTGTATTTATTATTGAGGGTGTGATAAGCCCAGGCACGAGAATGCAACAGATATGGTCAGAACATGCTAACAGAAAACAAATTTTCATTTGTATTTCAATTATTTATGCAAATTTTATTTTAAAATAACAATGTGTTATATGACAGTATGTTAATAACATTTACTATCCATTCAGATTTGGTATTCTATGAAAATCAAAGTTAATTTCACAATACTTATAAAATAAATGCTTAGCAACTCAGGCACTTCTGTTCAGTGAATATTGATGAACTTTTTCGTTTAACAATGGTCATGTTATATTGGGAAAAAGAAATGAAATTCAGTTAATTCAACATGTATCAAAACCATGAAATCTCTATAGGTTCATAAGAAGGACTTGGTTATCAAAAGTTTAATTTTTTTCCCCAATCCCACAGTTTGGTGACAAACTCTGTATAACCTTGTCATCCTTTAGACAGCTAGTATAGGAAGTTGGATTCTGGCCATCTTGAAGGTTTCTAAACAGAAAAAGAACAGGCTGTCTCCAGGTAGCAATTTCCTCTCAGGCTTCTGGAAATATCTCAGATATGTAAGACCAAAATTCTTCCCACTGTGACACAGAAGAATACGGTAAGTCAGCTTTTGTTCATTGTTCTAAAAAGTTTTAATCTCTTTTAAATTTAAACCAGCAAAACAGGTTTAACTATGTAAAAAATCTAAAATGCCAGACGAAATACCCAGATGATTTTCTGCAAGGCTGCCTGTCTTAAGCGAAGATTTCTTTCTTTAGTTCATAAAATTATAACTTTTATCTGCAATGAAACTTCTATCAAAAATCAATTACTTTTTTCAGTTAGGATAACGTCACAAACGTACTGTTCTGTCAGTACTGTTTGTCTGATGGTAATCTCTTTTCATTCTGTCATTATAGTGGATAAGGCAGTGGGATATTAAATTCTAAAGTTTATCATTAATCTTCTATATTCTGGTAGTAGGACCTTACGAAGACTTCTTTATACGTGAGTCTGCCTCCAATTTATGAGTTGTTGACTGACTTGCAACAGAAAGTAAAAATTTCCCTAAAAATTTGTATCTCTCAAAATCTATACTGAACAGCTATCCTGAACAGCTAGGTCTGTTTTAAGATCATGCATTATAGACTCTATTGATGATTGTCTCGCAAGTATCTTAAAAATTCAGTCTGACATTAAGTTAGAAACCTGCAGATGATCAGCGGAGTCTTGTCATCTGACATTAGAGCTGCTTGCCTGATGTGAGAAACAAATTCCAACATATTGAAGGCACTCAAGAAAATGGTGGACATTTAACAATAAAACTGCAGCTGAAACAAGAAAGTTCTGTTTTGGTTTGTTGTTTTTTTTTTAATCTCAGAATAAAAACAAGAAAGAAATGGTCATGACTGCTGGAGACAGGATTATCTAAAGACAAATCTTGAGGTTTGTAACAATATCCTTACTTGGGGAAAAAAAACCTGAGTGAGTGAAAACAGGAGTAAATTGACAGCAGAGACATCTGGAAAAGGGAAATTTAAGAACAGAACTGTAAGCGCAGCTGGAGTGCAAGGGAAATCAGTCCTGAAAGAAAGATCTTATCATAAATGTTGTAGAAAGATAAGGGAAGCATATAAGGTAAGGATGGAAAAGCCATATTAAAGCAGTTACTCCGTACTCTTAAAAGTTGAAAACAAAAGTGACATGACATGGAAAGCCTGTGATCTGAGGCTATCTCAGAAAGATCTTAGTACCTTTCACCAACTTCTCTCAAAATTATTGACACAGCACAGAACTGGAATCAAACTCAGGAGCCATAATCAGTTCAGTATTGTTTTAAATAGAGGTTACTTGAATCATATGGCTGCAAATTTAGGTCAGAGTTATATTTGGTGAAATGGTCTGAAAATGTAGAGGTTTGAAAGGTCTTTGAAATTTCCCTTTGTCTCTCTTTTCTGCACCATATAAATAATTTTGATAAAGTACAAGCAGAACTGTAATTTCTTCCATTATTTCTCTTTTGAAAGTATATTTTTCCACACACCCCCCAAAAATAACCACTTCATAAACTATACATCAGGCTTTTCTTGTGTCTTAAAAACCTTAACCTTTTCCATAGGGAAGAACTGTGTAAAAGTCGAATCAGCTCCTTAGTTGATACAAATTCTTGCAGCTTCACTGACTTCACTAAAGAGAGATATATAGATTATATATATATTCTATATCAATTACATAGGTATAATTAAAAATACATATTTATTATATGTAATCAATATTAGGTTGTATGTTTCAGAAGTGCGCTGCTATAGAGAAAAAAGTCTGAAAACTGAAGAATAATTAGAGAAACTTGTAGAGAAAAGCTTAGTCAAATGAGCCATCGATCATATAATACTGCACAAGTAATGGTTTGGACTTCATCTTCTCATTGTAAAGTAAGATACTCAAAGAGAAATCAACTTACGGATTAAGAAAAGCTCTGTCTTAGGAATTTACATGGGAAAAGTTTTACAAGAAAATCCAGATGAAATAATGAATGCTCAAGAGCTTATAGGTTACAGGTGAGAAACTTTTACCTTTGTTGGATTCCCTTCAAAGTATCTATTCTAATCACACAGGCTCAATACTTTACTTTTGCTACCAATCGAAGAGTTAAGAGAGATGCAGCCCAATGCCATTATTTAGGTGGACAATTTACTCACATCTTTCTGCTTTCCATATGCCCTTTTTGCCATTGTTCTTGGCATTCGTAACTACAAGAGATTTATATGGTACTACATAAAACTATTATTAAATTTTTTAAAAAATATTTGAGATTCTTAAGACTAAGGTCTTCAAAGCTAAAAAAAAAAAAAAAAAGCTTCCAAGTTCTACAGTCCACTGCAGTTCACTGTTCCCAGTTCTAAGTATAATATATGTTGAAGTTAAATTCAAACCATAACCACACTCACAGTTTTGGGGTTTTTTCAGATCCTACTGCTTTATGTTTATGCTTCTACGCTTTGAACTTTTCTCCCAGTCCTTTCATGGGAGACATGGTAATCAACAAGCATCATCATCAGCAACAGCAAAAGATTAAAATACATAACTAAATGAAGAAAAAATTAGTTATGCACAGTTTTTGCAAGCCAGGCTACAGTATTTCAATCCTACTGATACTCCTAATGCAGCATGAGAACAGAAATAGGCATTTAGTGGTATATCAGAGTATATCAGATGGTGAAGCAATAAAACTTAAAAAACCTTGAAGTGAAAAAACTTACAAATGACCTGCAGCTAGGATGTAATCTGAATGGCCATTTTGCAAACAAGCTCAATGAATAAAATATTCTCAAGCACGAGGTCAAGTAAATAAGCAGACAGAAAACAACCCTCTTCTTGTAGCAAAGTGCTCCCCAAACTCATTCCAAATACTTAGCAATTGCAGTCAACACTTCTGAAAGCCTTGCACAATTTCTGTATTCTTTTCACTGGAGAAATAAGTGTAGGGGTTTGTCAAAACAAAGGGATTTCAAAAATATTGACCTGAGGGATTATATGGTAATAGGAAAGGAATGCTCCAAGGTAAAATGTGATTGTCTTTTTTCTTGGCTAAGAATTCTTCTGGTTCACATATCTGTTATAATGCTGCTACACTATGTTTTCTCTTGCTGAAATATTACATACACAGTAGGAAGGAAGAGACCTTGGGACTTGGTCAATTTGCCTACATTTAGCTCAATTAATATCATTAGACAGGAGAATCGGTGACACTGCAGCTAAAAGCTAGAGATGAACTAACCGGCTCTTTATCTTCTGTTGCCATGGACTACATGATGAACTCTGCAGTGACCTAAATTTCTTACAGAATAGTGCTCGTTGCTGCTATATGAAGCGCTCTGTTGCAATTACAGCACATTAGGTAGGGGAGCAAATCTCAAGGGGAAATGTCTAGTCTTTTAATCAAGCAGTAGAAAAGTCAGAGTAGACAAAAATTACACTGCTGTATATATCTGCAGTCAATCTGAACATGTACATCTAATGGCAGTCTTAATTTTGCCAAGAAAACGTTTTTATTATATACAGGGGTCATGATTGTACAGTTCACTCACTTAATCTTTTTTGTACTTCAGTCCATTTTTTCCTGTATTATATTCTCAACCTTCTTGAACTTTGTTGGGAACACCAGAAAGTTAAAACAACCATTCTTTGGATTTCACCTTTAGACTGACCTATTTCAAATTAGGATAATCCTTTTTCTATATTTTGTTGGTGTATCTCACAAATCTGAAGATCTGGGGAAAGCACACTGTGAGCGGAAAGCTTGAAGAGAGGCACATCGTTGCAAACAGCTTTTAACATTTAATGGGATCTGTAAAGCTCCCCTTACAAGTATTCTGAAATCTGATAAGTCATTCATTTGTTTTAATGGATAAGAGGAAAGCTTTTGTAAACAGAGTGTTTCAAAACATTACTAATGAGTTTTCAAAAAAGAAACACTGTCATTTCTGTAGCAATAGCTGAAAGTGCTGAGGTTTTAAAGAAAGGCTAATTTAAATTGCAGAAAGAAATAGGTCATGAAATTCAAGCTATATCTTAAACTCTCCTTATGGGGTGCATAGAGGAGAGAGGGAGTGAGCTCTTTTTACTTCTGTTCAAATGAACAAAAGGATTCCTAACGCTTTCAGGAAAGGCAGAAGCAGACACAAAGAGGTGATTCACATAATCCAACCTTAAGCACCTGTCTGAGGCACCAAAGTCAGGAACCTCACTCACTCTGGGCTACCTGTAACATGACTGCAGAGGGCTGGTCACCTCCAAAGGGCTAATCAGCACCGTGCAGCTATGAATCACAGTCTGAATGTGCCTCCTTCTTTCCTCTTCCCTAAATAAAGTACTATTTAAGGGCAATTAGGGCCCTACCTTGGGTGTATAGTGTCATATGCTTGAAGGTGACTGGTGCAAACTCTCCCTGTGCCCAACGAAAAAAAAGGGAAATCAAAATAATGAGTGCCTCTCATAACAACATAAGAATATGATCCCGAGAACCCCGTTGCAAGTCAACGTTCTTGGTTACATCCCTTACTTACACAGGGATGTGTGTCCCTCAGCCAAGTAAGGATTTGCAGAGTTGAAAAATCAAAGGGTTTGTTCTCATTTTTCTCATTCTCCTCATTTAGATGTACATGACAACATGCTTTAAACACAGTAGCAAAACAATGTGGATGCAGAACAAAATAATTTACCTCACAACACCTTTGCTATTTCATTTTCAATGTGATTTCAGAACTATGGCGGCCACCCAGGTAACAGCCAAGGTACACATTTGTGACTCCAGCAAATCAGTGATTTACATTTTCTGAAGAAGCTCAGTTCCACTAGAATAGTGGAATTATAATACATATTTGTAAGTACAACGCCTTTTACAAACAGCCAGTACTGCTGATAAAATAAAAATTAAGGATGAGACACTGTGCACTTACACTGTTCTTTTATATTTATTTCCATTCATCTATTTCTATGACACTTGCTTAATGCCTTATCATAATATTTCAGAGGGAGCACTCTGTGATATATTCTGTGACATATATGGCTCACCAAACCAATTCTAAGAGGTCAGAACAGATATGCCACATGCATTATGATGAGGCATAGTCACACAGGCCCATCTCTTTACGATAATTTCCTTCTCATTATGTGTTTTAAGCACAAAACAGACCACACAGAACTTGGGCGGCATGTCAGAAATACATATGAAAAGCGCAGAGGGAATTGTCCCTATATCTGCAGGCTGACTAACATGCAAATACTAAATCACTTAGCACAGAGAACAGACAACGTTGTTTGAGACTTACTGTATCTGAACTCTGTGCATTTGCATGGTGCCTTAGCACAAATGTTATCTATCTCAGGTATTTTTAAAGTGTAACTGGAATACTGCATGATGCTTTTATTTCCCCAACATGTATTTCCCATCTGTGTGGAGTAAGAACTGTGGAGGACTTGAGAGGTAAGCCTGCAACACTTTTGTCAGAAGGTCAAAGAAAGATCCAGAGAACTGGAATAGCCTTAGATGCAAATATTTCCTGAAGTGTGAGTAGAGTTTTGGAGAGAGGAATCTCAGTAGTTTGGAGGCAGACCTTAATTAAAAAAAGATAGCTAATAAGGGCAAAAAAGTGGAGACAGAAACAATAAATAGGAAGTTTACTGTAAAATGAAAGTCACAAGTGAAGTTTTCTCAAAGCAGAAATTAAGAAAATTAAATGAGTCTTCAGGAAGAGATTGACAACTGCAGATATCTCTGCAAGTACCAGTAGGAATCAAAGGCCAAAGATAAAATACACTAACACCAGCATTAACATAACACTCGCCACATTAGGTAATTTCCCTTCTTTAAAGGGAGTCAGAATTCTATTTTCAGTTTCACTGCATGTCTGTGAGGTAAAATCACATAATTCCATTTCACAAATGGTTGCAACAAGGCATAAAACAGGAAGACAATTTGCTACACTAATTCAGTTAACTACAACTATCACCTGGAATGCTTAACATCCTCTGTCAAATTAAGCATTTCTATATAGAACTGCGTTTGGAGGAGCAGTGAAAATAAGGAGAAAGGCTAAAGCAGACATCCCTTTCTTGTTACATTCCACATTTTCACCTCAAAGAATAGCCCTAAACTTTAAGTAAAAAAAAAAGAAAAAAAAAAGCGATAAAACGTTGAAATATTTAAACTTTTAAAAAATACCTATTTCATGGTTGTGGAGCTGAACGTATACACATACATAAATGTATGTATATATGCATGCAGCAAAACAGGTGGATTTTTTTTTTTTTCTGGTACACTTTGCTGATCCTTATTTATAGTTGCAAGCTCCTTTGCTCTTAGGAGAAAAGCTTCAGAAATTTCAGAGGAGCTGAGCTAGCTGGTTTAACTACATTCAACATCTCAAAATGATTATAATGATGACTACACTCTAGCTGCTTGATGGGAACCTTTTGGCAGCATAGTAATTCCCCTGCTGTTATTATTTGATGCGCTTTCATGATTATTTGTATGAGGACAATGCAGTATAAAAGGGTTAGATATAAGCAGGCACCTACATCAACCTACACAGAAAAAAAGGTCTTAAGGTGCTAATGAAAGAAAGGGAATATATAAAGGCTTATACAGCTTCTCAGTCTAATCTATTTTTTCCATCTTTATTATGGCATGTAAAACAACAATCTGGGGTGAGATAGAGGCCAATGTATAGAAAATAATTGTGTATTTGGCACTCACTTTCAAGTACTGCTAAATGTTTTCAAGCCACTTTGAGTCTGCAATGATATTTTGGAGCTATGTTACAAGAAAACTGCTACCACGTATCAGTAACACCACCAAGGACCAGATTTGTTGCATGGGTTCCTTCTTTCTGGAGTCCCGTTTAGAGTTATTCCCATTATTCTGGCTCAAGGAGATTAGAAGACAATCTCGATCACCTATGCTTGCAGTTACATATGGCAGTCCTGGTAGCTGGAAATAAGACCAGTATTTTTGAGAAAGAATAGCTGCTGGCAGAGAACCCTGAAAGTTGTGATTCCTGCCATTGCCATCAGTTACAAACTATGGCCATTACCACTTCGGTCAGGAACATCAAGAGCATCCTGACTTGCTTATGTTATGTCAACTAGTTTAGCTAAACCTACAATCTGTGTCTCTGAAAGAGATGTGAAAGCACAGCATCACATCAGAAAACACCAGTATCCAGAGAGCAAGGTCCCAGACAATGCTGATTTAAAGACCACAGCTATGTAGTTAATGAAGTCTAATTAAGAGCAGCTGCTGAATGTCAAGCCCAGCTGGGACAGCACAGACCATGTCTTCACTAGTGAGCTCTCCTGTTTCCAGAGAAGGAAGACAAAGCAAATTGCCTCCCGGAGTGATGCACGGAACTACCTAGTTACCAAAATGTGCTCAGGAGTTGTTTATTAAGCTGCTATTTTCCGTGAGTTAAAAGCATGGTAACAGCTTAATAGTATCAACAGTGCTGATCAGGGCGTGCTAGCACTCCCAGGCACCATTCAGGGTAGTTGTATACCATGGACTTGGAGGATCCTTGTAGGTGAGGACCTGAGATTAGTATATGCAGGCAGATGGCTGAAGAATACGCAGTGATGTCACCATGATTAATGTCACCTGACCACCTTGATCAACTACTGCATATCTTTACCTACTTATCAAAGATTCCCATCAGCTGTGGCACCTTAGTACCTGAGATTTTCCCATTCCAGCAGTCAAGAGAATTTATCTTTCAATGCTTCTGCCTTGTAGGTAGGTACTAAAATAGATAGAGAATTGAGGCATAAAATAATTAAATTATTTCTGCAATGCTATAGTCTATAATAGAGTGGGAAGTGGACCAATGTTTCCTGCAAAACTGAATATTTATCTTACATTCTGCCCACTAGTCTATTCCTCATTCTCTGTGGGAGTGATCAAGAGCTAAACCCTGGAAGATGCATGGCTTCTGCACAGAAAATACTGCCAGAGATAATCTTCTCACAAGACTACTTAGCATGTGAGAGGACCACAGCCTAAGTAATCCCACAATGACTCTTTCCTCTTTGCATTTTAAAATTTTGTGGTTAATTCCCTACTTAAAGGATCACAGACCTTTCTCTGCCCTACAGCTTTCCATACTAACTGATCAACACTTCATTTTTTTTCTCCAACTGTCGCAGTCTCCAATCCTTAAGTAAAACAACTTACTCTGGCTTCCACTTCTAACTAGCCTTGTACCTTCTGGGCATAGAGACACTCCCTGTATTTCTTGCTGGCATTTACTAGAGCATAAAAAGGGAGTAGTAACATTAACATTATGAAAAGAATAACCATTTCTGCTTTGTTTTCCAGCAAAGTAATTTTCATTCCTGTAACTGGATTGAAATACATTGGAAAGGTAGAAACTTGCTACACAGTACTCAGCCATCTGCTGAAGCATCCAAACCACCATCAGCTTAACTTGGACCAGATTTTTTTCTAGCAGTGATTCAGAATAATGTTTTCTAGCTGTTTTATGAAAACAGACTGAACTGTAAAATTTTTGATGATTGTATTTTTTCACTTTGCACTGTTTATTGAAGGACTGAGCATCTGTGCATTCTCAATCCAAGCTTGTTAAGGCCTCAGCATGTATGTAGTATGACACATAGTGGCCTGAACAACAGTGTTTTGCAGAACACTTCTTCAGATGTGGAATTAATTTTATGCTTCTACATTTTGGTGTATAATTACTATAACAGTATATGATTCAAAGGGTTGTAAGTGTTGAAGGAAAAGGCATTGTATTAGCTTAAAAACCAGAGACACTAGATTGATTGGAAATTTAAGCTAGTGATGGCATAAAGACATTTAGTCATTTACTGATACACTGAGAAATATTCCTAAGATATGAATAGCACTCCATGATTTGTTCAATGCACCGTTTCCTTTCAAGGTCAATGCTGCAAAGGAAAAAAAAGAAGAACCACCAGCTCATTTCTCCTTTTCATGTTTCCTATGTCTTTTGAGAGGCTGGTGCATTTTCTAACCATATTACAATGAGTTAGGTTCGCTTTCTAAATGAATGTCCAACAGAGAATTCATTCAGACTTATCAGTCTGGCATCTTTCAGACGCAGACTCAGGATTTTGAGCTTTTGAAAAGGTTCAATGCTAATGGAGTTGCTATTTTACTGTTTGACCACCTCTGTCCCATGTATTATTTTTTAATTCTCTTCCCTTGCCTACATATCCAAACCTTTTCAAAGGCAGAATAAGTGCCTGCTGCCCTCCAAACAAGAAGATTCTGGGAGGTCATCTTTCAAATAGCCCTTTTCCGCAACTCATGAACTTGATTATCTTCTTTCTTTGATAATGCTGACTTAATAGAGATGAAATCAGCTGCCACTGTATGTTTATTCCATACCCACAATACATAGTTCACAGCTAAAAGATAGCATGATCCTTCATTCCATATAATATGAATGGTGAGTTTTGAAGTCTACTGGTCTCTCCTATACTGTATATATGTTGACCTACCGCATAGGTCAATAATTTCCAAATATAATAGAAAGAATTGGACAGTAGGAATGAGGGAAAAGACACCAACTCCTTACTGCTTACATGCCATGCTTTCAGACAGGGTGAGGATTAGTTGCTGCAGGTAGAGATTAAAGACTCAAAAATCTTTCCCATGCTCACTGTAGGTGAAGGACTTGCAGGGCTCTCACTTTCGTTTGCTCACCCTCAAACAGAAATTCACAACGCAGTCCTGCAAACACAGCTCTACCTGAAGGAGGTATGATCACCTAAAGAAGAAGAATGGTTTTCTGACCATTTTATTTTATACTTTTCTGACGAAGGACACCATTACCTGTCGCAGAGAGCACTACACCATGTCAGTGGTGATACTATTGTTTTGAAACATGAATGCTTGTCCGATGTGACTTAGATTGATACTACCTGCATTATAGTACCTGAACCTTACTGTTTCCACAAGAGAAAAGCTGATTTTTATATCTATTGAAATAAGACAGTTGGTAAAAATATTACATATAGTTTGGTTTTGAATTTATGAAAAAACAGTTTCCAAAATTATGCTGGAAGAATAATTTTGTTAGCATCTACTGCAGATCTTCAAAAGAAGTTGCTACTGATATCCTGTTGCTTGACAAAATTGTTACATATACTCTGAAATAAGCTATCATAAGCACATTTCTTCATGATACAACATTCATTAAAACTGGATATTCTCTTAGCTGGAAATGACACTTTACCATCTAGTCATTTTTCTAAAACAATATATACTTTATAATATTGTGCTAAAAAGGCAAATAGTAGCAAACCAGTCATCTTCTACGGTGTCAAAATCTGGACCAAAAAGACCATGTACAAAGAAAATGTCAATTAAATGGATGCTGTCTGCAGTTAGTACTTACTGCCATCCACATTCACAGTCTATATTCTTACTATTCATATACTGAAGCTCCTTCTTCTCCAAGACATTTTCTCAAATATTGATTTAGAGCATAAAATTATTAACATAGAAGTAACCAGCAGAATACGATTGATATAAATTCCTCAATCTATGGATATGATGACCTTGAGATAGTTACTGACTTAGGAGCACGGTAGGGACAGACCAACAGGCTGAAACACGGATTCTAATGTACGCACCAGATGCTCAGCTGGTAGAAGCAGCACCATGTCTCCCTCACACGCAGCCCAGCACTGTACCAGGTAAACTTCTGTCCTAGTGATTGTGCTCTGCAACACAGGACTAGCAAAGGCAGATCAGTTTTATATGAAGCATTGTGATGAAAATAATATGAGTAAAACAGGTTACACTGTAGGCTGCTCAAGTGACCTGGGGGCCAAACCATGATGCATTAGGCATAGTTATATTGCAGGGTGCCATGAAGCCTTAGTGTTGGCTGGGGGGGCAGCAGAGGGTGTGCTCCCAAACCCTCTGGATTGTTTACAGGTGCATTACTTTCTTTTCCTTCACATTTTGCCATGGCTGTGTCCAGCCCTCTCTAGGAGGCAGAATAGACAATAGGAACTGTGTCTTGATTTTTAATTTTGTCTAGACATTGCTTTCAGAGGAGAGTTGCAACAAGACCAGGTACTCAGGTTTGGAAGGACACAGCATGAGAATAACAAATGGGAAAGTGTTGCAGTTCACATCAGGAGGAGCTTGTTTCATATACATAATCACCTGCCTAAGACAAGCTGCCGTTTTGTCGAATGTTCTTTGCTTTGTAAAGCAGAACTGATTTTCATTAGTTAGTAAACAATTTCCCGATCGATATCGTGTTTTTTCCTCCTATGCTACTGCATACTGTACATATGGAAGGTCCACAAAGCAGCATTGAGAATATTTGGATGATTATATTTAATTGACTTTTGCATGTTAAAGTACTATATAACTAATGGCTGCTTACCTGGCAACTTGCTGCCATAAATTCTAGCACCATGGGGTTTTTTTTCTTTTTGTAGGTCATAGCACTAAGAAGTATCATCCTCGAAAGCTCGAAGTTTTCTGGTCCTGGACACTGTGTGATAAAAACTGTACCTTTTGTTATATGGGAGGATGTTCCAGAAATTATAATCATCACTGCAAATACACCTTGTTGTAATAAAAATTAAGGAATAAAATTTGTGTGTAACAGAAAACCTGCAAGGGGAGGGTAAATAAGAAAGAAGCTACATCAAAAAAATATCTTTTGAGTTATTATGCTGAAATGTGATATTCTGGAAGCAAGGAAAATACTCATATACATTTGGGGAGGGATTTTATACATTTTATAATGTAGAAAAGAACAACAATGTTTAAATTTATACATGTTGTTTAATCTAGCTTAATGTAGTCTCCAATGAGTACTATCTTAATATGATGCATTAGCAACTGCAGAGGCCTCCCCAACTCATTTTGCTGCTGCCCCTGCAAGCTTACAAAAAAGCCCTGAGTCACCATAATTTCCCTTTTATCTTGAGTCTGTCTGTTCTTTTTTGTAACTGCTCTTAACCTGGATTTTCTGGAAGATTTCATGCTTGAAACTGTTGGGTGAAAATTTTTACCTAAAATAAAAAAATAAATCTCCAGACCACCTGAAAAATCTGATAAATTTAGCATTGTTTGTATAATTTTGACAATGAAAATGTTAAAAAAACCTTTTCATTCTGATAATTGTAAAATGAAATTTTTGGTATTTCAATTTGTAAAACATCTGAACTTCTTCAGCAAAATACATCTTTTGATAAAAAAGTGATCTTGTTGATTTCTAATTTCATGAGAAAAAAAACATTTTTTCTGTTTGAGATCTGTTTGAAGCTATATATTACTATTTTCCTGTTAGACAAGAAATTTTTTTTTTAAAAAAAATATGTTCACATAGCTTTGGGATAATAATTTAACTGTACCTCTGTGGCAGCAAAAAAATAAGGCAACAGGTATTTGGAATTTGAAGGAAGAAAATTTGGCCTGTATGCATGTTAGAATTCCAGAACCACACAGATAATTGTGATAAAGTGTTAGGAGGGACCTAATTTCTTTTGGTTCTCAATTCAGAAGGTCTGAGGGGCTGTTATGCAGCCCCCTGAGTTGTAAGATCCTACTCACTGCATGTAATGTTTAGGATACGTGCAGAATACATGGTCAGATTTTAACCAGATTTCAACTGGTTAACTGGTTAACAGTTTCAACAACTGATTTAGCAGACCTTTCTTCTGACTCTTACACAGTAAGGCTGGTTTTACTTGTAAACTGTGTTTTAGCACTGAAGGGAAATAACATGGTTGGTTAACCACAGTTTAAAAACAGTTTAAAAATAAAGATGAAGTCCTTGAAAGTAACCAACATACACAGAGAACCATGGGAACCTCAAGACATCATTTAGTTTTTTTCCTGCTCAAAGGCGGGATCAATTATACTATTGTCAGCCTTGGCAGATGTTAGTCTGACTCCTTAAAGGCTTCCAGTGCAGGGTGTGGGTGGATGTTGGGCTCCCAGGGGCTGTTTTCCCATGCTTTTTTGTCCTTGTCCTTTAAAATGTGACTTTTTCCACCTATGGTTTAAGGTTACTGTCTCTTCTTCCACTAGCCAGAGGCACAGAGGTGAGGTTAGGTAAGCAGGGTCTGATTTGCATCTCCAGTCTCTGGCTTCGTGCCCTATCTGTTCCTTAGCCAGTACACCTGCACATGTCCCATACTTAAGGGCTCCTGCCATCTATTCCTGAAGGTCTAGTGCAGGAAAAATGCAGCCAGAGTGAAATATACATAGTCCAATTTGCCAGAAATTTCACACTGTTATGATTGTTGAATAAATGTTAATACTACAGTTAAATACCTCAGTTCAAACATTTCAGCATTGAAAGGCGTTAAGAAACTCCTGAGGCCAGAACGGAAAGAAAGGTGTTAAATATATTTACTTTTATGTATATATAATCGTGTACATATATATCTCTATTGCTTCCTTATTTACATACGTATATGTGTATATAACATATTATTACATGCATTAAGTTAAGACAACACCACCTACTCTTTTCACCAGCAATGTGGTGTTGCAGGCTTCTCAAATACCAGCTCTCCCCCCCGCAAAAAACTCCAACAGCTGAAAACATAAATCTTGGAGTCAGCGAAATAAAAAATAGACACTTTATTACACTGCAGCATTTCCCTCCACTTTCTCTGTGGTATCATTTGAAGCCTGCTTTCTAAAACAGAAGTTGAACAAATGAATCCTTCTGTCCTCACTTTCAGTTGTCAGCAGTGCTTCAGCGTGAGATGAAATAAATTGCCAGGCTCTTTCATCTTCTATAATCAGCTCCGCACAGCTGAGCACACCCACAGCCCTGCGAGCTGCCTCTGCCAGCACTAATTCTGTGTGGAATGGGAAGTCTTTGTTAGTGCCACATTTCTAGTGTTCTACACAGGAGCGGATTTTATTATTTCATTTCTCCCGTTTTTCCTGTGTGCTCTTCTCCATCCGATAAGCTATTGTACAATCCATTTTCTGCAGGACAGGAGCTTTTAGGTGGTAACATTATTTTCAAAATGTGTTTGATGTAGGGTACTTCTATTCCAATGGGTGCCACTATCACTGATGGTATCAGTGCTTTTGCAACATAATATTTATAAATTGGAGTTGGTTCGAAGAAGCCTTCAACCAGCCTAACAGTAGGTCAAAGCATTTCATTTTTAGAAGTGTGAAAGCTCTAAACTCATTGCTGTTCCATCAGTGCGAGGCATTGTGGAGCTTTACTTATCACAGGGTTGTTTTTGTCTCTCCACTGCGCTTGTCCTGCTCAGGAACAGTGCAGAAGGCATCAGGCCAGGGAGGAACAGAGTTTCCAAAAACTTACAGGTAGCCTAAAATCCCAGGGTGGTATCCTGTATCAAATTAATCCTTGGGGGAAGCGAGAGGTAATGAACTGAAAATCCAGCACTGTGCATACAGAGACGCGGAGCCTGGCTTTGCTAGCGCACTTACTGTGCCACGTGACGGGTAATACAGCCGTGGCACCCCTCGCCTCCGGGTCATCAGCTCAAACCAAGGGCAGGGCAACAGAGCGAAACGCGCTGTGGGCATCTGTGCAAGTCCCGGTAGCTACACCGAGAGCATGACCCCGCACACCAGCCTCGCTGGCAGCCCCTGGGAGTGTGGCAACGGCAAACTTGCCACAGAAACCTATGGCGCTCTCATTCCTTCTCAGAGTTAGTCCTTGAAGGCTGAAACTGTACACACTTTGGCATGAGTGCTGCCTTCTACCACTGGGCTAAGGACAGAAGTTTTCAGTCTTTTGCCCCATTCTGATATGCATTAGATACAGCTAAATGAAAATGCTGTGTGCTGCACTTCAGCAATCAGTGAGCGGAATCTGCCGAGCAAAAGAGAAATAAGGCAGAGCAGAATATCAGCTTTCTCCAATCTTTTTACTTCAAGAACAGAAAACAGAAAATGATGGCAGTAGTACAAGTCTAAGATTTGGCTACAGCCTGGTTTCTCATGGGCTGGTAAATTCTTTGAAAAAGAGTACATTAATTAAGCAGTGCAACCTAGCAGGAGGTACAGTTTTATCATAAAATAATCACAATCCTGGCCAATTAGGAGGCAGAAGCAAAACACCTCACTACCCCTGAGAATTTGATTATCCCAAGACATCCACAACCAACAGATTTGGTTTATTAAAGCTCGTATAATTAAGTAGTGTTATTCTTCAGAAAATTAATATTTTAGAATCTGATTAAAAGAAAGCTGAACATTAAGGATACTGTGTAGCAGAGCAAGCCTTATATATTATTCTATGTTTTAAAAGTGTTTTAACCACCAATAACATTGCTCCCTGTGCCAAGTAGTTTTCAGTCTTGAAGTCACAGCTGAAAGTGCTGTTAATAATTTTTAAATTACCACATATTCACTGTTGACCTCAAAATCTCCTGGCTGATCTTTGGGCACAAGAAAAAAAATAGTATGTATTTTTCCAAGATGTGTGTATCCTCACTACAGTGAGCTGGATTCTACTCTTGTCAGGGCTGAGAGGTGCAGAAGGTGATCACTGCACTCTCAGAGCTACTGGGAGAGGGGAAGGGAGGTTTGTGGGAGGCTCTCCAAGTTCTCACAGACAATATCTGTAATGAGGGTTTCTTGGAGAACACATTTCACCTCCTAGTTCTGATGATTTTGTAATATGTCCACTTCCACCCAGCTACACTGAACAACTCTAAGGAAGTTGTACTGATACAGCCACACTTCCAGAGGACTGTCCTCTGAGGGAATGCTGCACGCTTGGTTTTCAAAAGCTGAACAAACTGACGAAAAAAAATTTTGGTTGAAGGGTAACCATGCCTTCACAAAGGCTAGCCAATATATACGAGTATCATATAAACATAAAATGTGGATGTGATATGTCTCCTCCCCTTGCACATTCACTTACAGATAAGAATAACATCTTGTAAACACTACATGGTTTAAATATGCAAAGCTCTGGAGATGCAAACCCTGTAGCTACATCATAAATAGGAAAGGATTTGGGCCAAAAGCAATACCTAACTACTAGGTATTTCAGAACTTAAAGCCAGGTCTGAATTTTGTTCTTTATAAATAGCCAAACAAAACTCCCAGAGTTGACATTCCATGAACTTCGGGGTGTTGCAAATCTGAATTCAAAGGGCGATGCTGAGTCCAATTCTAATGCCAAGAAAAGTTAAATAAAGTTAAATAAAGGAGCAGGCTACCCTTTTCCAGTCACATTTATGGGAGCTGAGCATGCAGGTTTGGAGTTTTCAGGGCTTGCATCCTGGCCACAGTTGCTGTAGGGTATGATGGACAACTCCCCAAGGGTCACGGAGACCCAGACAAGATGCAGGTACAGACCTGCTTGTGTCATTTCTCTTTCTGTCACTGTGAACCTGCCTGTCCTTGTTTCTGCTGAGACAGAATTAATTCTTCTTCCTAGTAGCTCGTACAGTGCTGTGCTTTGGATTTAGTATGAGAACAACATGAATAACACACTGATGGTTTTAGTTGTTGCTGGGCAGTTGTAGTCCCTATACTAAGTCAGGGACTTTTCAGCTTCTCATGCCCTGCCAGGTGCAGCCTTTCACATGTGGTGAGCAATTGTATTTGTGCATCAATTGCATTATTATTATTATTATTATTATCCTTTGTTATCTTGTTAAACTGTTTTGTTTCAACCCATGAGTTTGTTGGGGACTTTTCCCATTCTCATCCCCATTCCTTGTGGGTGTAGGGGGAGGAGTGAGCAAGCGGCTGCATGGTGTTCAGCCGCCTGCCAGCTGGGGCAAAACCACGACACTGCGCAACAGGGGAAGAAAAAGAAGACCTCATTTACGGCTGTGAAGAAGGGAATGCTGATGTCCATAACCAATAACAACATCTAACTTCTCTATTTTGTACCTCTGTCTGATAAAGAACAACCACCTACCTGCTTTTGGCAAAGCTAGCAAGACCAAAACAAAGTCCACCATGCTAGTGAGGCAGAAGCTAGGTCATAAGTATATTATTTTTGTCAAAACTTAGTTTCATCCAAAACAATCTTCCACACCTTCAGGGAAAAGAAGGGCAGGATAACAGTTACCTGGAAGTGAACGGAATCAGCACCTCCCTCCCAAAGCAAGGAATTTTTTGAAAGACATTATGTCTAGCAGGTTATTTTCTCTCTTGCTTACCAGCATCTGGGGTCAATGATAACCTTCTTTGCAGAACAATCTAGATGCTGCAGGGTATCTACTCTAACAAATATGAAATCAAATCCATATGCATAAAACAACATACAGACATGCATGCAGTAGCTATATTATTGCTACCGTTGAAATATTTAAGAAGCCTGTTGCAAACTAGTTTCTTTAGGCTTGACCACAGATGTATTTGAAAAGTTTAAAGCAAAATTAAGATGTAGTGTTGTTATGACTATTTATTGCAGCTAATACAAACCAGAGTATTAAATATTAGCAGAGGATATCGCCCAGTGCCAGCATATGCTCTTCGTATAACACTGATTTCACCTAAGTACTTGTAAAATAATTTTATTAGTTAAAATAAGCACTTTTAAGATTAATAAAATGGTTATGTTCCAGGTAATTTTTTCCAAACACTGATCTGTCTCATTCCCACATATCTGTTTTCTATGAAAAGCTCTTTGCACCTCGAGTACTGTGTCCAGTTTTGGGCCCCTCACCACAAGAAAGACATCGAGGCCCTGGAGCGTGTCCAGAGAAGGGCAACGAAACTGGTGAAGGGTCTGGAGCACAGGTCTTATGAGGAGCGGCTGAAGGAACTGGGCTTGTTTAGTCTGGAGAAGAGGAGGCTCAGGGCAGACCTTATTGCCCTCTACAACTACCTGAAAGGGAGTTGTGGTGAGCTGGGGGTTGGCCTCTTCTCGCAGATAACTAGTGACAGGACAAGGGGAAATGGCTGCAAGTTGCGCCAGGGAAGGTTCAGGTTGGAGATGAGGAGAAAATTCTTCTCTGAAAGGGTGATCGGGCATTGGAACGGGTTGCCCAGGGAGGTGGTGGAGTCACCATCCCTGAGGGTGTTTAAGGAAAGGTTAGATATGGTACTTAGGGACGTGGTCTAGTGGGTAATAGGTGGTGGGGGGATGGTTGGACTAGATGATCCTTGAGGTCACTTCCAACCTTAATGATTCTATTCTATTCTATTCTATTCTAATTTAGCTTTTCTCAATGTGATTTACTAAAGAGTGATGTACTTTGTTTAAAAACAATATCCAGCTAAATTAATATAGAATAGCTGTAGCTGGAATATAAGTAGATTAAATGAAAGGAACCTGACAAACAGGTGCACGCTTAGATCTCAGCACATTAAATGTCAGAAAACAAAATATTTGCTTTCTATTTTTTTCTAACTGTGTTTGTGTTTAGAGAGAAGGGTTTATGCTTGCAAAGCATGTTTCATAACCCTTTCAGCAGCAGACTGATTGGCAGAAGATTCTTTCTTACCTTTATTTTGTATAATTAAATGTTAAATCTTATTACTGTGTTTCCTTTATTTGATGGCAGTTTTCCTTTTGAAGTCAAAAGAAACTTTCTCATTAACTACAGCTGGCACGAGGCTAAGACCACGGACAGAGAAATTTGCTTCCAACCATATATTCCGATTACCAGTAATACACAGCATATGGGTGAAAGAGACACGAGAGGCAACCAATACTTTTGGACAATGTTGAGTATCGCAACCTTGCCATATTGTACATTACACTTACATTACATCCAGCGGGCAAGGAGAACATTAAATATGTTGATATTACAAGTTCATAATATCCTTTCTCCCAAAGTGCTGATATGATTTTATAGTATGAGGATTTGTACAATTCTAGGCAGAACTGTGACTTTATTAATGGTCACTTATTGAATTTCTGAGATTCCAAGTACTCTGCAAGCCAGAGTTCATAGGCTGTGGCCAAATCCTGCTGGCTCTCGAGGGAGTCTACTGAACAAGGTGCACAGCACGTTATCACGAGGCAGATTTTCCACAAAGTACTTCTTTGATCTTTTTTTTTGCTTTATTGGCCCTGTGTTTTCATCACTGCAGTGTCGAGGGACCTTGTTATATTCACTAGACTGCTAGTGAGGGTAACAACATTCTAAGCACATTGATAATACTGTGTACTGGGAAAACCACTTCCATAGGTGTAGATTTCCTTCTCAGAGAATTAAGAGTGTGCAGAGATACATCTGAATCCCAGGCTGAACTTCCTGAAAGTTTAAGACTTTCTAGAATTAGCATTTTGGTACTACTTATTACAGAAATGGGACCCAAGTGCAATACTTGGATCTAGACTTACACATGGATCCAAGTTTTCCCTATTTGGTGCTTGATGTAACTTCTGTTGAAGTCAGTGGGAGACTTTCCACTGACTTAACTCAAAATACATCAGGGCCTTGGCTGAGAAAATATTTAGACAGCAGAATTCATCCCATCACTAATTTTAACAAACATTATTTTTAAAGTTTGCTTACAACATTCTCCATTAAGAAGAAAAGCTAACAAATCAAAATGCCTTTTTCAATATGAATTCTGTCTTAACAATACATTGCAAAGACTCTCCTAATGACAAATTAAAATGCTTATATTAAATACTTATGCTTCTTTATTATACATATATATATATACACACACACACACAGATTTACAGAGGACAAAATGTGTGTGGTTTAAAAAAATGCAAATTTGCTTATTCTATCTGAGTCTAAATGGTCATGGAAAAACAGCATATTTGTATGGTTTAGAGAAAAACAGTTGATGTAAAGCCAGATTGCATTAAGTGTTAATTTTAGAGATTGCAACTGTATACAGACCTGAAAGTGCAAAAGCTGTGTTGGTCTTCGTTGCCTGTTTGTGAAAAGTGTGGTCTGTATAGCTAGACTTTCGTGCTTGTAGCAGTACCTCAGTTCTACTAAGAAAGAGTGGAAATTTCCTTAGCATATTAAAAAATGAAAAAAGAGTCTTTAAAGAAAAGAAAAAACCCTACTATGAAAACAAACTATCCACAAGTGCTGTCTCGCTAAAGCTAACAAGATCCAACAACTGTTAATTTTGTCTGGTTCCTTGGTGGAAGGTTTATATTGCGAACACATTCCCAGTTATGCTGTAATCCATCTCAAAGGTGGCATGATATCAACACTCCCGCAGCCAGGGCCAAGTCTGTGGGTATGAGGGTAAGAGAAGGGCATCAAAAAAGAAACAAATCTTAATTCCTGCAGTTCAAAGACCCATCCCATCAGAGCTGAGGAGCTTGTTTTGATTTTATATTTTGGTAAGAAAAACTGTCATGAGTTTATTTGTGTCTATTTGGGCTCTGCCAGATGGAAAGGTTTGCTCATCAGAGGCAGCTGTTTTAGCAAATTACCTCACTGTGGTATAATGACTGAGTTATAACAGGCTATTGAAGAAAATCCTTACGTTTCCCAGTGAGATCATGATAACTAGAAACAATTTCAATAAGATTTTTGATTTACTTTGGAAAGGATTCAGTTGGAAAGACTGGCGATACAATGATGTATTTCTTTTGTTTGCATTTCTTTTTTATATATATTAAGCATTTGGTTCTGCTTTGAACTAATGTATTTATTATTTTCTCTGGAGTGATATATTTTATTATTCAAAAATATAACTGCAATTACACTTGGAAGAATCTACTCTATATACAATATGCCTTACTGAAAAACCTATTCCAAAACTCAGAGTGAATTCATTGCCTTTTGTACACCTACTCTGTGTGTTACATGATTAAAATGATCTCAAGTGAAAACAGACAGCAAAAGCTGCATACAGTCTGCATCCAGGAGGATTATTTGAAGGGAAAAACCTTTTTGGGGAGTCTGGGTGAAGTTGCCTTGGCTATTTTGAAGACCTGAAACAAAAAACTACATTTTCTCCATTTTAATTCCATTACTGTAGCTCTTTCTAGAAAAAGAATTAGCATGCTGGAGAGTAAAGTACCACAGAAACTTGACATTTGGCAGGAACTTGATCTCCTGTCACAGAGGTGCCTTTGGAGGTCTAGTAAAAATTGGCCGTGATGAGCTCTGGCAGAAGCTGTGCTTCCTGTGGCCACCGCAGCTGCAGCCAGCCAGCACTTGCATTTGTAGAGGTAATGTCAGTTTTGTTAGTGTTTTTTCCCTAGCTCCATTTTGAGGTATTTGTTACAGGCTGTATTCACAAAATGAGACCCAAACTACCTATACAAAAGACCTTGCTCCTAATAGACGTCCCCCTTATGTGCAAACGTGTGTGCAGTGAGCCTTGCCCACGCACTGCCCAGCAGCAACACCCTTCCCAAAGCCTGCCCCCCACACCCAAAGGGCTTAAAAAGCAAAATCCTTGTGATTCCTCTCCGATCACTCTGCTTCATTCAGTCATCACTCCTTTGACTGTTAAAGCAGAAGATGAACTTTTAGTCCTGCTTTAGGACACAGCTACAGAGCTTGTCAAGACACTAATCCTTTATGAGCCCCTGCATCTCAAAGGGCAACTTCCCTCTGGCAGGCACTTGCAAGGCACTTGGTAAAAAACTTTGCAATTAGCTTAGAAAAATCTGTTCCCCATATAAAGATTCTACAGATTAAACTGATAGGCAATAGCCTACCCATCAGCACTAGAAATTTTATTGCAATACATCTTGACACAGTTTATGACATCTGGCCACAGGAGGGGCATTCCTTACACACCAGGGCATTGTTCAGGCATTTCTGGAGGGGTGTAATACTTCAGCTCAGTTAGCCAGTTCTATGATTGCACAGTTTACTGGTCTTGGACAGCCTCTGTGGGCTAACAGCCACAGCAGCAAATTCAGTCTAGACGGAGCTCTTATTTACTTTTACGACTGCAAGTGTGTACTTATGAATGGATAACTTCACTGAGCTGCTCACAGTGAAGCCCACGCTGCCTTTTCAGCAGCAGTGACCAGCGCAGAACCCACCAGCAGTTTAAGCGCTCCTTGCACCATACATGCTTGCCTTGTGTTCAATTTGTTACCGGTTATCCATTTTTGTTACTGTGTTATGAAGCTCTTTACCGTTTCCTTCACTACGGAGTCACTTCAGCACTTGTGCTATCTGCTGGGTGTACTTCCACCACAGTATTTACCATCTCTACCAGCTTATTAATAAAAACCTCAAGTGCTACCATCACTTTTTGCCAGTTGGGAACCAGTCCATTATTATGCTTACCTTCCTGTTTCCAAACTCACATCACTTACACGACGGGACATCGGTTACCGTATGCCTGATATGCAGTATACGTAGCTCTGTGTGGCAATACATAGCGTTTGTGACTCATGTTTGTATCTGGATATCCAGCTATGAAGTCTTTATTTCACTTAGATAATTCACATATTTCGAAACCTGAGGATCTGTATAAAAATTTCGTATATTTGTCAATAGGAAAGATCATAATCTTATATAACATGGGAGTTCTACTTCAGGAATATGTTATTCGGTTCCCAAATCATAGAAAACATTCATGATTATCGTACCTCTAGTCCCCCTGGGAAACCAGCCCAGTTTAATAGCTTGTTTTTCCCTAAGCACACTTTAGGGATTTATTAACCTGCAGTGTTTCCTTCTTTATATCATCAGACATTATTTGGGGAGGGATCTTTAGATAGTGGTGTCACTTGGGAAATCTGCTGGAGACTTACACTCCTCATAAACCTTGCTTGTTGCTGGCTGCCAGAAGAGGGGACGGGTGTGTGAGTGGGCAGGATCAACAGGCTAGCTGAAAAGCAGGCTGCTGGTGGGGAAAACACCGGGAGCAAGAGGAACCATGCCAGGAATTGCTCAGAGGAAATCTGGGAGCAAACACTGGAGTGTGGGACTGGCGGGGGCTGCCTGAGCTGCTCTGTCCGCCCCGCTGCAAAGGCAGACAGTCATACATCCAGCCAGTCATCAAAAGGGTCCACAGAGGCCCTGCTTCACATCCCCCACATGCTTCGCCAGCCATAAAAAACTTTTCAATACCCCACAGCAAAATTAAAACCTTTAGTACAAAACCAAAGCCACAGAAGCTATAAAGTGTCACAGGAAATGAAGCAGAAAAGAACAAGGACACTTTTAATGTACTAAATCTATGAAGTAGCAGGAAATGTGGAAATTACCAGATGACTTTAGAAGACAGATTATGCCACAGAGGAAGACCAAATAACTGCAATAGGCCTGCCAGTATGACCTTGGGAAAATTTTTTCCTGAAGACATATTTTGCAAACTATAAGCATGTGTGCAAGTGATACCAAGAAATACTCCTAGGAGAAGCTGGAAACTTTGTTCTTTACACTCTGTATTCAAATCTGATAGCTTTCTTTCCCATAGTGCCTAGGATCAACAAATGTTTCATGAAAGGGTGAAAGAGAATCCTTTCACTCGTTTAAAATCTGAATGTGTCCATAGTATTAACTTGAAAAGTCCTGTTCAGTCCTGGGATAATGTCTGCCCAATGCTGAATGAGTTTCCAGGTAAACCAGAAAGCCCTGCTGATTGTGAAAGGAACTATGCTTTTTCAAGGTCTTATGGTCCTTGGTCACTGTTCACAGGAGTGGCTTTACATACAGTTCTGAAAAAATAAAATCCACCTATTAGTTCTGCCCTATGACGTGTGGAGCGCTAATTTCTCAGGGGGAAGTTTAGTAGAATTTATTTAGCACAGGCAAAACAGTACTTTTTGTTTTCCTCTGCTTTCCAAAAAGTGATGAAACTGTGTTCCACAGAACTAAAAGCAGCACCATCCAAGATGAACAAAGATTTTCAGACTAAACTATTAGAATTAATTTTCAATTGCTTATTAATGTTTATTAGTGAGAAGGGATAAGTGGATTTAGAAAAAAGGAATACTCTTACCACAGAGTTTATTTGTTACAGGATATGGAATAAAGGAATATTAAACTGTGCACACACAGTGTTTTGTGAAAAGACACCCACTGCCTTCCAAGAGATTTTAGACACAGTATTCCACAACACTGAGTGACAGACAAACTGGAAACAGCTGGATGAGACAAAGGACTTTCAAATATGCAAAGTTTTCATTTTATTAACCAGAGCACATGTAACTAATCTTGGAACCCAGATAACTATTCTTTTCACAGCAATTAGCCTTGCTTCATTAATATGCTGCTTAACATTTGCTTGGGACTTTCTTTTGATTTTTTTTTTCCCTCATGAGTGAAATATATTTTGAATTCCTTAAAAAGATAATTAGAATAGATTGCATGCATTAAATCCGGGCACATCTACAGTCAGGCACTCCAGAAGGCAGGAGACTGACATTTGACCTTGAAGCATTAGAGAAGTCATGTACATTTGGACCAAGCCACAGGAGCCGCAATTCTCCTTCTTGTCTATTCCAAAGAAGAGATGGATTTGGCACTGGACAAGCAAGAAAACGTTATCCAGGATGCTCATTAAACTTACACCTTTATGCAGCTCTTTAATTTTGCAGAAAAATGTAAGGAGACAGTAGCGTAAATGAGAATCGAGCATGATTCTGCAGCGTCATAATGCATAATTTAGAGAATTTCTTATTATTTTGTTACTGAAGATCATGTAATTCCATCCCTATTAGAAATTAATTAAAGAGGTATTATCATGAGCTCTGCTATCACCTAAGAATGTGAAAAATGTATTTTTTTTTAAATGAAATTCAGTAGTTATCATTCTGTCTTGACATTGATCCTCCTTGGAATCTGTTAATGCATCTTGGTATGACAGAAGACATGAAGGTGATGGCATTTCATATCGGCCAGTTGAAAAGCTCATAGTGAATGTCAAGCTGTGGTGCATAAGCATGGATGTATCTTCGCTTCACAGCACCTAAAGCCAGAGGGCCTATTCAGAACTCATCTGCCAAGGTAACTAACTTTTAACAAGTCCAATGACATCTTTTAAATCAAAGCTTTTCAGCCCACAGTAGAGAAAATGGAAGAAACCGAGGTACTGCTCCCAGCTGAAAGTCCTTTGGCAGTAAGGAACAGTGTCAGAGAGGCAAACAGAATAGTGAGTTGCAGTCTGTCCCTTTGCGCTACAAAAGATACACATGTCCAAAGTCTTTTCAAGACAGAAGACATTTTTCTCTTTACCTGAGTTTCAAGTGACCTTTGATTTAGCTCTGCCCACATGACCCAAACATACTGGGGTCTAAAGGGATCACTCCCTCTGGCACCAGAGAGAGGTGGTCAGCTTGGTTTCATTCTTAGCAAGGAGCAATTTCAGAGGAAGGAGGAGGTGAGGAGAAAACAACAAAACTGTCCGAATGCCAGATCAAGAGATCTTTCACCTTAAACCTTCTGTTTCACTGTATCAGGCAGGGATTCCATCCACTCCTTCTCTTTTCTATTCAGTGATAAATGGTCTTTATTGGTAAAGTCCAGAAGTCTGTAATTCTGTTATCATTATTCCTGAAAATTCAGAGAAAATAGCTGCTTAACAGCAGGCTTGCTTCAGAATCAAATGGGCAAAATTGTGGCTTCTGACTGGATTCAGCTGAGACATTTTCTGCTGCTGTGTCTTGTGCTGGTATGTGGGCTTTGAGCTGGGGCAGCTGAAGAACCAGTGCATATTCACATCTATCAAGCCCACTTCAGGGCAGTAACCTTTGGCAGCGGTATAAAAGGACAGCTGAGATAACCTTGTAAATATCCCCATTAAGGCTGGCCGAAGACCATGAGTCAGAGTCCTGGACATGCGTGTGCTATGTGTAAGATAATGGGAGATTTGTGATGCATTTTACTCATGTCTTAACGTCTTGTCGTTCTCCCGTCTGTGCGCCTCCTTGTTCCCACAGGCACGTTGTTCTTCATCGTCTCTTTCTTTCACACTGCCACTGCAACTAATTCACCTGGAGCAAAATTCTACTAATTTTTGTTGCTGATCCAGCTGATCAGCACAACGCAATCTCAGGGTTATTTTCCTTTTACTGAAGTGTAGTTAACTGGATAAACCCTTTGCCAGCAGCACTGCAATTGACAGCAGTTTCTCAGAGGCAGTCCCCCTCCCTCAGCGTGCTGAACCATTACACAAGCTAAACTCATCATGTGCAAGGGCCAGGCCCAAAACTGAGTCCCAGGTTTCCTGAAGTGCAAGCCAATGCGTTAAGTAGCTAAGCGCTCAGCCTGCCTTCCCTATGCTATAGCTACAGCAGCGCTGTGACCATCTCATGGGGCTCACTGCAAATGAACTGCTACTTCTTAACTGAAATGCCTTGCTATAGTATAATAATGAATCCATAACAATGGCTTTGTACAGTATATTACTATTCTAATCAGATATTTTATTGGTAGCAGTATACTTCTTAAAGCTAGCATTTCATTTGCCTCCTTTGCCTTGTAGAAATCCTGCTGCTGCGACAATGGATAGCTGTAAAGCTAATGGTCTTCTCCCCCTTCAGAGAGAGAAAGAGAGGGAGAAAAATCATAGTCATTTCCAGCCATTTGTGTTAAAATACAAAGAAAACAAGAATCATTCAAAAATGATGTGCTGGGCAGCCTGCATTAATATTTATGTTGACATTAATATTGATAAGAATGTACCTTATGCTTTGCTGTCTACCCCCAGCATCCTTAAGTTCCCTGTTATTCAAACCAGTAGCCATTAGCTTGCATCTTTCTCTGTACACAAAGCTTCAAAAAGCCTTGGCAGGGCTCCAGCTCACTTACGCTTAAATGGACACTCAAGCTTCGACGGACACACAGCTAAATAGAGGCCAATAATTCAATACAGTATGACTGTACTGGGGCTGCTAGTAAATCCATCAAGCAGTAAATATCATCTGAAGCCAATGCAAGCTTTTATCTTTCCAATTTTGTGTATGTCTGTGTGAAGCCCAGGCATTCAGCGAATCATGTAATTTATTCTGCAGTGCGGAGCCTGGGCTGTCTCAGACATCATATTGACTTTTTTTCCATCTGTCAGGGGCAGTCACCGCTCCGCTTTTGTGCAAACGCATCACATTGCATTTATTTATTTATTTAATCCCACTCTCTAGCGCAATTGGGCAAGGATACATTTTCGCAGATCAACAAATACTAAGAAAAACATCTGAATATCATTACAACAGCATGTTAAACATTTGTCCTAACCAGTTTGTTAAATCAGCAAATGCACTTCCAGCAAACGCTTGTAATGGCTCAGAAAGGACTCCCTACTGCAATGTTTTATTAAGCCTCAAATATGCCCTGTTATTTTCTTTTGCTCTTTAGGTCAGCAGAGATGCCAGTATAATGTAAATAATACCAAACAGCTGGGCTTATTGACTTGCGGTCTGTGTTTGGGTGGATATTCAGACACAGTAGATGGTACAAATATAAAAATAGATGGCACAGATCAGGCTAGCATTCTATCGCAGAGCTGGAGGGGACAAAATTTCCCTTACAGGGAGAGGAGATGTCATGCACACCCCACAAGAGCAGCTGGGCTGGCCACAGCCTTCCTCCCAGGGGTGGGCAGGTGACATCGCTACCAACTTCATCCTCAGGGCTTCCCCACATCACAGCAGAGGTGGCAGGAGAAAAACACCAAGTCAGTGCATTTACCAGCACTCAGAGGTTGTCCTATGAGGGAGATAGAAAGCCAAAAGGCCTTGGCCAGGAGGTACAAGGTCAAAATGGCACACTATGGAAAGCTTGTGTCTTATGGCATCTTTTAGTAGCTGGACCAAATGTACACGTCATTGTCACATCAAGGAAATGAGTCATGGTCAAAACCTTGCTACATCAATTCCTTGACATAAAAAGAGCATTTATTTTGATGGAGGAGAGGTAAGATTTCACTAGCTGTCTAATTTAAAATATAGGTCCTTTTTTGAAAAAACCTCTCATACACACTATTTTTATTTTATTTTATTTTATTTTATTTTATTTTATTTTATTTTATTTTATTTTATTTTATTTTATTTTATTTTACTTTATTTTCAAATTGTCCTCAACAACATTCAGTCCATATCACAACCCTACACAAAGCCTGGTTCAGAAATCCTCCCAAGTTATATATGCAAGGAACATGCAACTATTGAGGCTCACCCAACTCAGAGCCCAAACCTACTCTCTCTGGTGTGTGTGACTGATTTTAACTTCAAGCTCATGGGATTCAGGACAGTCACAGCCACACTGTAGGCACAATTCCCTTTTGACTTAGACCAGTGGTAAACAAATGGCAAGACCAAACTTGGACGTGCTAGTTATCTTATACATCTTTGTAAAAAGAGATTGCAAGGGCAGACCAGGCATGCTCGTTATTGCAGTCCCATGTGGCAAGCCCTTCTGGTCAGGTGTGGGCATGCAGACAGCTGATGATTATTACTGTGGCCTTTATCCTGCATAGAATCATAGAATCTTCTGAGTTGGAAGGGACCTATAAGGATCATTGAGTCCAACTCCGGGCTCCACACAGGACCAGCCCAATCAGAGCGGACGGCTGAGAGCATTGTCCAGACGCTTCTTGAACTCAACCAAACTCGGTGCTGTGACCACCTCCCTGGGGAGCCTGTTCCAGGGCCCCACCACCCTCTCGGTGAAGAACCTTTTCCTGATCTCCAACTTAAACCTCCCCTGACGCAGCTTCATGCCATTCCCTTGGGTTCTATCGCTGGTCACCAGAGGGAGGAGATCAGCACCTGCCTCTTCACTGCCCCTCGTAAGGAAGCTGTAGGCTGCGATGAGGTCCCCCTTCAGTCTCCTCTTCTCCAGGCTGAACAAACCAAGGCACTTCAGCCTCTCCTCATACATCTTCCCCTCTAGACCCTTCACCATCTTTGTTGTTCTCCTTTGGACACTCTCCAATAGCTTTATGTCCTTTTTGTACTGTGGTGCCCAAAACTGCACACAGTACTCGAGGTGAGGCCGCATCTATGCACTGCAGTCACCCTGGCCAGAATGTTTTCTTCTTTTTTCAGTTTTTCTTTAGGCCATGAGAGCTATTGTGCTCCAGTCTGCACCCCTCCTGAGCTCTGTCGCACGGTGAACGATTAAGGATTTTGTTCTACACCTCTGTAGTGGGCATGAGAGAAGTGTTCTACCACATCAGGCATTTTCTCAACAACAATTTTTTAGTGATGCAGGAGTCATTCATGTTCCAGTCTGCCACCCACCCAAGGGGAACATCCATAATCAGATTTGCAGCGGCTTGCTACTGGGTTATAAACCAGGACATGGTGGGCAACTGGGGCTAATTTATCAACACTAACATATAGCTGGTGTCTGGCTCTTCAGATATTTCAACATGCTTTTTCCTTGGTTCAAGTTAGCATCCTTTTCTAAGTCACAGACAGGGAGACTGGTGGCTACAGGGAAATGAAAGCTCTAAAGAGTCCTGAAAAATGTATAGCTGGAGCAACACTAAATGGCAGACAACTTAAAACCATGGAATATATTTATTCCTTCAGGAACACTGAAAAATAGGGCCAGTCTCACAATAAGGAAGCTTAAAGCCATCAGGTAGATTATTTGCCAGCACAGAAAAATGAAAACAGTAGGATAACACCCAACTTGATCCTCCAAAAAATCATGAAATGTTTGCAAAGGTCATGAGCCAATAAGCTCCCCTATAGAAAAGTGAATTGAATATTGTAAATTTCAGTAGATGTAGTGAATAGGCAATACCCCAAATGGGAGTGCTTTCGTTGTCCTTGAACAGTTCAGATCAAACTGGAAAGAACCCATCCAGATTGTCTGGTGGGACAGGGCTTGAGTGCAAGCCATCCCCCACCTTCATTTGAATTTCACTGCCAGATAAACCAGTTGGCTTATGTCACTCCAAACTCAGCCAAAACACAAGCCGCTCTGGACTGCCAGGAAGTTTAGATGCAATGAATGCTTAGGCCCAAGATAGTAACATAGCACAGATGTAGTTGTTTTAATCAAATCATGTCATATAATTCCACTCACAAAGTGTACCTCCAGCACATTTAGAATCTCACTGGCATGTCAATTATAAATCATAGAAGCTCTGTATTTGCATATGAAAGAGCACAGTAAGGAAGGAGAAATTAATGATAATAATAATGTTACTCCATAGGCATGATACTCATAAAACAATTTTTCTTGAATTTTAAGTAACCTGGGTTTGTAAATCTTACTTTCTTCATGTTTCTGTAGCAAAGCAAATAAACTACACAATGGAATTAAGTCTGCCTCTTAAGAAAATCAAAACTATGCTGTCTGTGATCCAGGTCCTTGCAGGTGTTGAATAATACCAGTAATACTGAAATCAATAGCAGTTGAGTACTCTGTGCTTTCCTGGATCAGAGCCTTAAAGTGCAGCCCTAATCATGAGGGGAACGTAAATTATGCTTTAAAAATCAGCACAGAGGCATCTGAGGGTCTTGACTGCCTGCAGTCCTCCACCTCATCCTCCTGTCTTCACACACACACACACATGTGGAGAGGCAATGGCACCCAAATATGCATTCAGTGCACCCCTATTAGCCTCCAGTTAGAAAGCAGTGCCTGGAACACATTACTTACAGTATCCTGAAAGGCAGCATGCTGCCTTTCTAAAGAAACAAATTAAACAGCAACTCACTGAGCAATTCTCCAACACCTGAGAGCAATTAATGTAAGCAGAAACAGGAAACATGATCAATTATTTAAAACAAAATGAATATGTAACATTGACCTTCTCCAGCACTCATCAGTTTTATACCTCCACCTGAATAAATTCTGGGGAGACAAAACCACAAGACAGACGTACACCACAGGCTGTAAAATGCAGCAAACACAGAGAGAGCTCTCTGTCTCTGTGGCTGTCCTCAGCATTTCTAGTTCTGCAAGTGAGACTCAGCCTGACGATCCCTCAGTTCTGATACACGCACCCTTGCCTCCTATATTTTTAAATCCTCTATTCCTTTCTGTGCATTTCAGACTTATCTTGTCAAAATGGAGCAGGCCAGACTTTTCAACCTGTGAGAGAGTGATCATAGAGCAGTCGACGTTTTCTGTGAGTTGTTACTCCCTGATTTTAATGAACAAAGAAAGAAGTATCCTTAAGTCATGCTGGTTTGGACAATACAGAGAAGAGGTTTGTAAGGCCCCAGAGCAGCTGGTTTCCAGAGCTCTATGTGTTTTTAAATGCAGAACTGAGGATCTTGAGGAAAATGTTACAGTCCAAATCGTTGCAGACTTGGGCGGGGACAGACGGGATTTCAAGGGAACATGGAATTTATTAGCTAATGCAATTGCCGAACATAACATATGGCAGAAGGGGAAGGATATTTGGCACACTAATGGCTAAAGCTTTTCAGAGCAAAGCCTATTAGACACAAAGTACAATAAGTCCTTTGTGACTGTTGAAGCTAAACAAGGCTTGAAGTGTTGGTGTCTGTTGTTCCCCCAACTCCTATTAGCAGTTTCAAGGAAACTCACGAGTGCTTCGTGCAGAATAACACAAGCCTGCACGAGGTCATCTGCTTAAAATCCTCCTACAGATACCCAGAATCTTGACTAATTGTCTCAGATGAAGTGCACTGTGTCATTACCATGGAGGTAAAGTACATTACTAGTCCTCAGGACCAGATTCATATTATAACTGTTGGGGTGCTATTAAGGACATTTCAGGATTTCCATCATTTATATTTTTTTCTGTGTTTTGGAAGAATAAACCTATAAAAAGTGGCAGGAAGCCAAAGAAAGGCATATAAGATGTCAGCATGGAAGCTATTAAAAAAAGAAGTGGTGTGTTAACAGCTGAGTTTTGAAAGAGAAATAAATAAATTATGCCAAGTACCGTTGGGGATTTTACTTATATATTTATGTACTATAGCTCTGTAGCTCTAATGACTTCATTAATATGAAGTTTTGAGTATAAAATATCTTCAGTGTAACCCAATTACCTTTTGGAGGAAGAGGAAGTCTGAACAAATTTTCTCTGAAGGAACATGGTATGGTTTGCAGGTGCCACATTCAGCACTGCCAAAGTAAACCACTTTTTTGTGCAGTCCAGGGGAGATCCTTGAAGGCTCCTGCAACCGGTGCAGTAACCACACAGAGGCAACCCATGCACCAGGGAACCTGGGGACAGGCAGCTCCAGCAAGGATGGGAGGCAGATGTGGAGAATGTCTCTCCAGGAGATGTAGAGCAGTGTTGGAGGCTAGGCTGGTTTGGCCTTTCCTTGGTGAACAATCTTCCTGTGGCAGCTGGGGACTTGTGTTATCCCACAGCCCCACGGCTGGTTTAATGTTGCTGTACAATTTGGAGATGTTTTTGTGCCAGTGAGCCAGTGCTGTGCCAGGAGATGTACCCCTCCTGCCAGGACCAATCTCCGATGCTGGCTGCACTGTGTGGGGGAATGAACTTCAGGAACTATAAGCTGTAATCAGTTCAGTAAGCTAGGTACATCTGGGATCATACAGAGGTAAAGGGAGCTTTATAAACAACATGCTTAAGAGTGTAGTGATAGAGTTGTGTCCAAAAAATTAGGCCATTTACAGTAAGAGTCAGGCATGTCTAACAAAATTCTGAAGTGTCCTAAATATCTTTTTATAAATCACTTTAAGAGATTGACTCATTTCATACAGCCTTTGACAAAAATAGAGATCAAAACCAGCCTTGTTTTCGCAGTTCTCAACATAGCTGTCTAATCACTGAAGCTTCTTCCCCAGTGTACAACCTGTCCCTGGGACTTACTGCCACAACATCTTGCTGGAGCAAAGACTTCAACAGTGTACAGAAGCAGATTTGATATTTATAAAAAATATTAAAACATGCTGAGTTGAGAAAGTAAGCACTAAAAGCATTAGAAAGAATGTAAACCCTCACAGTTCCGGATTTAATTTGGTCTCCCCAGGGGCGGAAGCATCCAGTCAGAGCCCAAACAAAGCTTGTCTGAAGAACTGAAGAGTCCAAAGAACTGGAGAGAGAATTGATACCAAGAACAGAGTCCTTCAATTTGCAAAATATTTTTATTCATGCATTTCATGTGGCACTCAAACAAATAGTACCAGAAGTCCCTTGCAGGAGAACAAAATGGCTGTGACTTGCGACTGACTACAAAATGAAAAGTTCTCTCATTGTTCCTCTGGGCAAATATTGCAACTTCAGAAAATCATTAAAAACTCCTAGGTAACAGATTTTTTTTTTTTTATAAAACACATATATATTTTTATACAGCAACAGTTAATGTCAAATGTTAGATTTCCCTACTTGTGGTGTGTACCAGATCTATACTTTCTGCATTATTTCACTCACACTTAGTGTAATAATATAGAATCATAGAATC
>VWZZ01004621.1:469595-569830 GCA_013399095.1 Psophia crepitans | reverse complement strand
AAGGGGCCTGTTTTGGCTACGACTGCGTGGGCGTGCGGCGGCGACCGTCGGTTTCGGTTTGCGTGAGCCTGTGCGAGCGCCGAGCCCCGCTTGCACAGCGGCTGCGCAGGAGTGTGGGTGGCACCCAGTGCCTGCGTGTGACAGACAGTGTGGGTTTGGGGCTGCGCAGCTGTGGGACGGACGAGTTTGTCTGCGAGCGTGTCCCGTAAATGCTTCTGCTCTTAAAGGGAACCATTTCATAACAATGAGAAAAAAATAATAATAATAATAATAATAATATGGTTTGTCTGGTGGGGGGGGGGAGGCTGCAGGCTGGCACCCGGGCAGCTCCCNCAGGCTGGCACCTGGGCAGCTCCCCAGCCCAGCCCAGTCCATGTCGTGGCAGAGGCAAGAACATTCCCCAACCATAAAGATGACCAGAACGTGCAGTTGTTCCTCCCCAAACCAAAAGCTTGTGTTTGGAAACAAGCAGCCCTTTGTTGTATCATCCCAGCTTCTGACCTCGGGCAGCTTTAAACCAAAAGGGTTACTGTGACTTTTTTTTTATTATTATTATTTAAAGAAAAACAACCAACAAGCAAACAAAAATCATCCTGTCCTCATTTCCTTAAAAGTGAAGAATAAATTTTCCCCACTTTTGCTGCTGTCATTTTTAAATAACTGTCAAAGCCAAGAGGGTTACTTTGGACGTGCATCAGTGTGACTGATGGGTGAAGCCAACCTCATTTCTCCTGGGCCTGGGGGGCAATAAAACCTCCGAGGGCTTTGCTGGGCACAGGGGCGATGGAAGGGGATCTTTTATTTCACGGCTTGCCCAGCTGCTGGGATGGGGTTAAGACACGGATAAGAAGGTGATGGACAACTCCTCTGAGCTGCAAGTGGGCAAAGCAAGGTTGTCAGGGATGGCTCATCCTCATTTCACCACCCCAAAAAAATTCTCTCCCAGTGCTGGCCATTTTATTCAGCGTGGACACTGGAAACCAAGTTAATTCATAGGGGCTGAAGCAGATCGCTGAAACCCCGAGTACTGAAATTCGCCTCATTTATCAGCCTATCTCTGTCTCCGTATGATCTACACGATAGGGATGAATATTAACTTCCTTTGAAGAAAATAAAGTGAAGCAGCCACATGTTTTACCTGGCAAACGTATGCAGGGGTGATTCATTCCAAGAACGCTCTGAAAAATCCCCACCTCACTTTTACCTCTAGGAAATTCCCTTTTCATGGGAATGAAAATCACAGCTCCCACGCCCACAGATCGCAGGGCTTTGGCACTCCGAGAGGCTCCGCAGCCTCGCTCATTGAGATCGCTCTGTGACAAGCAAAGCACAAGCAACGCTTTCTCCTAAACTCATCAGTTTGTTATTTTTTTTTTTTAATCGGTGCGTTTTTACGGTGAGCTTAAGCAGCTTCCTATGCTCCTGTTGTTGCTTTTAATTTTTTCCCCTGCTTTGGGTGAAACCCCTGCAGGGGGAAGGAAAAAAAAAAAAAGAAGAGATAGAGAATAAATAAATAATGAAGAAAATGTTTCTCTTTCCCTCTCGATGTCAGGAATGTATGGAAAGCTTTAGGCTGCAGCAGTATTTTGACACTGCGCGCAGTACTGCTCCCCTCCCCTATTCCTTTGAGGTTCATCTTTCAGACCACAGCTCTGTTCCGCTGCCAACTCGTTGGAAGTGTTTAGTGACTGGAGAACTGTTGCCTGCTCTCTTCAGAACTTCACACTTCATTTTTCCAGATCCCTGCGAGCAGCAGCAAATATTTCACCAGCCTGGTTTGCTGGCTACCACCATAAATCAGACTTAGGACCCAAAAAAATATCCAGGCCTGTCAAGGCATTAAGCTTTTATTTTCAGGCTGGATCCAGTGGTAAATGAGGGCTTGTATTTTCCTTTAAAACTGTAAAGGGATTTTAAGGATTGTCGCTGGACAATGGCCAGATTCAAAAGATACAATGCAGAATGTAACTGGTTAGAGGAGATTTGAAAAAGTCTTAAGTATGAAAAATGGCTTTTCTTAAAGGTTTTTCAATGAAATGTGAAGCTGGACTTGAATTTCATAAAGGCTTTGGCATAGGCTGTTTATGAGGAAATCAGTTGGGAAAGCAAAGAGGACGATGCTCCTGGCCGTCTGAGGGGCTGTTTGTCCCAGCCTGCTCCTTCGGACGCACCGGGCAGAGATCTGCCGTGGATATCAGAGCCACAACAGCTGGGAGAAGGATATCAAATGATTACTCGCTTGATATTAATCGCTTTAAAAATTAGATATGAAATAGGAACCCACAGAACATTGTGGGGAGGTTTGTAAGGCAAAGATGCTCAGGAAACTTGCTCTTCACTGGTCAGGCCAGAATTAGACTGCAGTCGGGTTGTGTTTTTTTTATAACAGCCTCTTGAAGCAAACAGCCCCAGTTCCCTCAGTCTGCTCTTCATTACCCTAAACAAGCAATGAATAGAAACTAGATGGGGAGCCCAGGAGCGGGGCTTCATGGCCAGCATTGTCACAGACTTGCTCTGCGACCTTGCGTCACTAGGATGCAGCAGCCTGGCAGCTGTACACAAATAGGGTTTGGTTTTTTTGGTTTTTCTGGGTTTTTTTTTTTGCAGGATAATAATGACCGAACTCATTTGCACAATTTAGCTTTAAAAGATGCCACAAAACTTCCAGGCAGGAGCAAGCTGAACATCAGCAGAAACTGCTCACTGCAGCACCATCACGTGCCTCGTGCCTCAGTTTCCCCCACACCTGAGAAAGAAGGAGAAGACTTGACCCAAAGTGATGGGGGATAGAAATGTTGCTTTTCCCCATCGCTCCCATCCTGGATCGCCTTTTGGCTCAGCCCCTCTGACCTGGGGAGAGCAGAGGTCTGTTCCCAACCACGCTGCATATTCCCAGGGTTATCCGAAGCAGGCTGGTTCAGCATTCCTGCCCTGGAGCGAGAGCTGTGCCACTCACCATGGCAAGGTGTGCTGAGGACAAGCTGATTGACACTTGCTTGGTGAAAAAGACCTATAAAACTGTGTGATTAAATCACATCTACTGGAACTTTTTTTTTTTGCCCCATTGGGCAGGTATACCTTCCCCAGCCTCAACATTAGCCTGCACCATCCTATTTTGCAGCTCCTGCTCCTCATCCCAAACAACTTGAGAACAAGACACCAGCTTTTGCAAATATCAGCTACTCAACCCCCAGAAGTGCTTCTCCCTCACGCCGTGCCGCTCGGAAACGTCAGCACCCTCCCCACCGCGCAGGCAGGCAGAGCTCACACGCGTGCGGGAGCGACGGTGGCTTAACAAATCACCTCCCTATGAGCCGCGCCGCCGTTACAGTCTGTGCACGTGCCCCTGGGCCACCTCGAGTGGGAATTACTGAGATTTAGCTGAGTGTGCGCTCACTGGGGTTTACGCTGTGTCGCCCGGCCTCGCAAGCCGAGGCGGGTGACAGCTCGCAGATCATCCCCGTCTGCGGCAAGGGATCACACTGCCAGCGCTCGATCGCGTGTCTGAACCGCCCCGCTGGCGTGACCCGTGCAGGGTTACACACAGACTGGACCTGACGAGCGGCCTCGCAAAGGCGTTTCGGTAACTAAGGGATTTCCACGGATTTCACTCCTCGGCTACTTTGGAAGAGCTGAACCGCGGTACGTCAGGGTAGGCAGGAGTTTTGGTAAGCTCTCCGTGCCACAGAAAACAGGCACACTCTTTTTTCCGTGAAGATTCATAAAATGAGACCAAAAACATTGAAGCCACAGGAGAAAAGCCCTTACGGAGCTGTACCCGCCCTTGTTCTTTTTTCTCCCGAGGGGCTGACTCCCAAGCAGATGGCGTGCCTGAGATAAACTACATAATTTAAGATTTCTTCATACAGGAAAGATGCTGCTCTCTGCACTCGCAGGAGATGGTCCTTAGGGTGCTCTTTGCACATCCTGGCTAGAGGCAAGGGGTCTCTGGAGACCCTCACCTCCCACGGTGAGCCGCGGGCGCTCCCCACCGCAGGCACTGCCGGCTCCCCCAATAAATACCAAAGCCTCCCCAGGTCCCTTTGCCTCGTCTCCCATGGCTGTGTCTGATCTGAAAGGCTTCCTTTTACACCTCCCCACCAGTGCCCGTATTCTGCTCTGCTTATTGCTTGCTACCTCTCTCGCAAAATTTCCCACCTCCTCTGACCTTGCTACCGCTGCGTCTTGGGTGTTCTGCGTTTGAGGCCGCTTCAGCGGTAGGCTCTGAGTCAATTAATTTTCCAAATCACAGCTAACTCAGCAAGGCATTCATGAGCGGCAAAGTGGGGAGGCCAGCCCTACACCGGGAAAAAAAAGGACTTTAGTTTCCCAATTTAGCCTGGCTTGTAGCAGGGGTGGCCAGGAACTGGTGCTGGCTGCGAAGCGGGATAATTTTCCAGGTATGCTGAGAGCGCAGGCATCACGCTTGGAGTAAAACAGTAACAAAAGCACCAGCCCTTTCCCCTGTGGCAGGATCAGACCCCCAGCAAAATTACTTCCTTTGCCAGGAGCTGACATAAGACTCCACACTTCCAGGCAAATAAACACCTCTTCATTTCAGTGGCTATCTGACACGGGTGGAACAGAGGGCAGGTCAGAGCTTATAGCTCCTTTATATTTTTAATAGCTATGAACACACTGCTGGTGCTTAAAAAATAGCCTTGTTAATAACTGACGAGCATGAAAGGGCAGCTTGGCGGTTAAGGTGGGTGGTTCTTTAGAGACCGGTTCCACCATGGCCTCTACTGCAGACTTCTGGGGTGATGTGGGGGCAAGTCACTTTGTACAAGCGTATAAACAAGTTTCCACAGGGTGAGCTACGGCCAGAGCTCCAACTGAGTCATCTTCACCATCGCAAGTGCATTCCTTTGCCCCTCGATGCCATGGGAGCAGGCAGAGGCGATGGGTACCTGGGACCTGACATTTGCCATCAGTAGCTCAGGGTAGCGAGCATGCATGGCTACAGAGGCGGAGGAGAAAGCTCACGCCCTTGTTTACCCTGCGGCAACTTTTTCATGTGCCCACACTCCCAGCCGAGCACTGGTGTGGTGGTAGCGAGGGCAGGTGCATCCCCATCGCTTAGCATGGGTCAAAACCACAGTGAAGATGTGACACCACAGCTTCCATGCTCGGAAGCTACGAGCTGATTCAAGAAACAGGCATATGCTACATTTTTGAGGTGTATGCTGCATCTTTACGATGTTTAAGCTCACTAACTTGCCCGCAGCCAGTTTTGTCTGACCGTGCTGCTGTGCGTTGGTGTGCAGACAGACTTTCCTCCACCCCTGTTCCCCCTCGCTTCAATAAAATTAATAGCTCTCTCCTACCAAGCAGATGGGTTGCAAAGATAAACAGATCACGGATTGGGAAGCGGGCAGACACGCTGATGATAAGGTGCAGCTAAAAGCTTTGGAAAGATTACAGAATGAATATGCTTGGCCACAACAGAAAAAAAAAAAAAGGACCAGGGCTCATTCTTTGGGCAGGTGGCCAACAGGCATGGCTTGGCCATGTCCATGGTGTTCAATCTAGCCTCCAGATCAGGGTGATCATACCCAAACTGCCCACTGGGAACGGTCCCTGGCCTGTGCTGGCTCCTGAGCCGTGCCAAAAGCTTGCCCAGATGTCTCCTAACGATTGTGTTAGGGCAAGCCCATGCTAATAATGATGATCAGTGTGTCCACTGAACTATTTAATTTATTAGTCTAAATGTCCCCTTTCAGACTGGCTTTCACCAAGCCTTTTCTTTCGATAACCATCTTTATTGTCATCTTTTCATTGCCCATCATGGCTGTGCTGTGGACATTTGCAAGAAAATGCGACTTTGCGCTCAAATGGCATCAGTTATTTCATGTAATCTCAGCCTTCTCTCCCAGATGGACCACCTCTTTTCCCCTCCTCCCCTCCTCCTTCCTTCACCTATGGAAAACAAGAGTGATTTTCATTAGAGCATCTGGAGCCTCCTGCTCCTGTGCCCAGGTTCCACCTGATCACAGTGGGGTGGGTGTAAAACCAGAAGAATTGAGGTTTGCTTTGAGGGAATTAGCGAGTCTTTTGTGAAGTCCCTGCCACCGTGGCCCTTGGCAGTGGCAAATTGCTTAACTGTGCCCATCTGAGTTTGGGACTCTGAGCACCGACCCATCACACAGCCCAGACCCAGAGCATGCCAGATCCTTCGCACCCACTCCATCCACATCATTCTCACAAACCCCAGACACCTAAGTGGCTTGGGGAGGGACAGGGTAAATTTTAACCTGTTTTGCTCCAATTTTCATTAGACTGCAGGAAGGATAAAACAGGTTGAGAGCTTGAATTCGGTTGTCTCTTAAATTGGTTCACTTGTTGCATGTAAAAACACTGAGTTCCTTTTACATGCCCTGTGCTAGAGGGTTTTCTTTCACCTTAGCAAAACATATACTCAGAACCATCTGTCCCTGCAGTGGACTCCTCTAGCTATTTACTGGCTTTGCTTTCCCAGCGTGGCCTCTCTGTCATATGTGAGGAGGCACGTCTGGACAGCCATGCTCTTCAAGACTGCAGCCTCCTTTTCTCCCCTCGACTCCGTCTGAGCCTTGCATACAACCTTATTCCCTCTAAAAACCAGTTTTAGCAAGAGTGCCTCGGGAGCTGTGCAAGCATAAGGAGCGTTGGCCACTGTGCAGGTGGCATGCCCCAATGTGGGCCGACCTCTTTCACATCAATTTATATTTATTTATACATCTCCTCCCTCTCTCCCTGAAAGGTCTTTACTTTTCTTTCGTATTCAAATGCACAAACGCAAACAACCCTTTGTGACAACATCAGCTCAAATTGTCTGCTTAATGATATCTGGCTGGGATTTTCCAAAAGATCCCATCCCATTCCATCCCATCCTTAACTTTTCTCCCTAAGTTGGCTATGGCAACATGTCCTCATCTTCAGGGACTGTGGCAGGTTGGAAAATCAAATTCACAAGTGGTTTAGGTGGGCCTAGCCCTGTTGAGGTAGGTCATCAATGAGTAGGATATTTCAAGCTTTTCAGCTCTTTCCTGCCCAAGTCTCATGACTTGCTGAGCTGTTTCACTGTGTCTCTGCTCCCATCCTGGACATGGCCCCTCCTTACAACCAAGACTCAACCTGTCTCCTAAATTCAGCATCGACGACGGAAGCCCTGGCTTCTCCAGCACTCCCACCTCCCAGCAATACCACCCTGTAACACATTCCAGTAACGTGCCCAGGAGAACCCTCTTATGAGGCCAGAAATCAGTGCAGGTTGATTAACAGCGATGTTTCGTTAAGGAGGAGGAGGTGGTGGTGAGGTGGAACATTCCCATAGTAAGCATTCTCATATCAGGTTGTGAGACATATAAACTGAGTAGCTAAAAGGGGGGGCTAAGCCCAGAGCAGGCTTTCTGCTACTGTTTCCAGACACTTTGGTATAATTACTGAATTTTGAAGCATTACCAGTTGATTTCTGGGATGGAGTGGTGATGGTCAGCAGTCTTGTCATAATACCAGAAAACCCCAAGGCAGAAGCAAAACTTGAACTGGGAAAAAAAATCCCATTAAAATGGCTGCCCAGCAGAAAATTTAAAGCAAATCACTTTCACTTTTTTGTTTTTGTTTTTGTTTTTCCCTGAGAAAAATGCTTAGATGCAAAAAGACACTTTTCTGCAACAAAATAATTTGTTTTGGAAAAACTCTGTTTCAGAAGGAAAAAAAAAAAGGATTTATTTTGTGCCATACTACAACCGCTCTTTTCTTCATAACAACTTTGATTTCCATGTGTTTGGAGAACTGATTTTCTAATGCCTCAGTAGTAGTGTAAATATAACACAGCAGAGAGATGAAGTCATCTGATACTGTGGCAAGATGTTGAATAAGACCTGGTACAGTAGATGAAATACCCTATTTATTTATTGTATATTATTCCATTTTTTAAAAAAATAAACATTAAAAGCAGCTGTTAGCACAAACAGCAAAGCTTATCTTATTCCTTAAATCAAAATCTACCCTTTTGGTGATGTCATATAATAGTTTGACTCTGACACGTAGCATTGGCATTTCCTGCGAAATGGAAATAATAAGACCGTGGGTTTTGCTGAGCGCTTCCTCCACACATACGCAGACACGTGTTTCTCCTCCCACCTCCCCCTTGTCTGTAATCTCTGCTCTGAATGAAGTGTGACCAATCCACAAAAAAAATTATTACGTGGGACGGTGGATTCAATGGAAAAACACCATTGATTTTCCACCCAGCAAAATTCTTTTTGGCGCTGCTCTTTGATAAACCACGGTTTGTGTTCTTTTCAGAAGCCTCGACAGTGGTAGACAGTGGTGCCTTTTCATCACTTGAGCACTTTTGCTTTCAGCCATATAGAGGAAAGTCTTCGTTCCGTCCCCTTTGCATCACAGTTACGAACACGAACCGTGGAGGACACTCAGGCCTTTCCATGCCTCTCGGTTGTTCTCCTGCGAGAAAGCAGCCGCACAAACAAGCAGGCTGCTTTGTTTGTACTTTCTCTGAAGTTGCAATTTCTTCCACTAAATGTTTACGCATTCCAAAGTCGAGCAACTTGCCTTGCATCTTGGGAACCCAGCGCTGGTGATTTACGTTACTTCCAGGAAGATTTGGAGATGTATATTTAATGGGTTCAGTTAACGAGTTAATTAGCATGTTTTTTTTTCTCAAAGCTAAACTTCTGCTAAAATCAAAACACAGCTAGCATTTATTTTGGTGCTAATGGGAACATTTTCATAAAAACCAAATTTAGAGCCAGGAGAAGGATCCTGGTTTGGCGTATTTTCAGGACAAGGGCTTGATCCAAAGCTCTTCACAAAGTCACTGGAGTTTTTCCCCCTGTTTCAGCAAGTTTGGAGTCAGCTGCTCAGTTTAGGTGTAGACTGTATAAGAGAGGGCAATTGCCCACTTAGGGTCCCCAGTGTCCTCCAGAGCGACCTGGAGGAGCTATCCCTAGGATTCAAAGTCAAAGATGATGTTAATGGTACCTTCGGACCCTGGCATCCCAGCACTGGACGCTGTGCTGGGCATGAGCGACAGGCTGAGAGCAGAAGGAGCTCCTGAAAACCCTGACTTCTGGTCATGACTGGCTTGGTCCAAGGTTGAATCACAGAGCAAGAGGAAAGAAATCTGTTCTTCACACGTGTCTCCATTGGGTTGCCAACCCCCTCAGTTACTCATTTGTGAAGCTTTTCCCTGTCTTGTTTTTATTTCTCTTTCAGCTCAGCCTCCTTCTCTTCCCCCCTTTTTTTCTTTTTGAGTACAAATGAACTAAATTCTCCAAGCCCATCTGCATTGCTATCAGACATCGTGTTTTTTTAAAAACTTGGCATCATTTCTGAAGTTTCCCTATGTACACTTTCCTGTTCGTGTATTTCCGTCATCCAGGTATCATCACTCAATAACCGTACTGTGGCTGTAATGCTTTTCACATGGAAGGAATTGTGTTTTATTGATGGCAAATGTTGTAATGCACTTTCATGTCAAGATGAAAATCTGAAAAAGAAACTTTTTATGGTGTATGCTACATGAAACCTCTACACTGAACCAGCCTGTAGAGAGAATTTATTCAAGTACACATATGCTATGACTATATATAGTAAATTAAACAGTCCTGGCATGCGGGAATGGGCACAAGAAAACATCCCCACTGCACAATTTTTAGCATGGGCACAATGAAGTAGCACTCTCCAAAGCCATTTCCAGGAGTAGACCACATGTTAGCAAGGGCACGGACCACTCTGAACAGACGTTTTGAATGTGACTGTTCTCTTCTAGGGTCTAAGGGTGTTTAGTGTTATGGCTCTGACGGAAAAAAAAAGCCAAGTGGCTTCAGGACCAGAGCCTGAGTCCAGGCACTGTTTGGTTCAGGCGGCCATAATGATCAAGCCTACCATGGCCACAGATGAGGACATCTTGGGGACACTGTTCTTCTACCTGTGACCTATCTGTGATCACAATAGGGACCAAATTTGGCAAATGAGTGTCTGGTGAAGCCCCTGCACCTCACGGCGAGGGGTTTGGAGCAATCTGCTCCTCAGGGGCCAACCTGCTTCCAGGGAGGGGATAGCTGCTCAGCGTGCAATGGGAGAGGAAAGCCAGAGCCTTGGTGTCCATTGTTGAATTCTTGGCCCAGAAACAAATCAGGACAACACAGTCCAAAAAACTGTGCAAGTGAAGTAAAGCCAGTCTTTGTTGGGCACTGCCTGGGGATCAGTGGCTGCGGCATTTGGAGGAAGCAGCAAATGTAAGGGCAGTCCGGACACACCACCAGCTGTGAGGGATCTCTGGTTCCCCAAAACCAGAGAGTTGCCCCTTCTAGCATCTCTGCCAGCACTGCCCCAGCTCATTACTGAGCACAGATGGAGGGAAAACTCTTTCTGGAAGGCACATGCGCTGCCTTTGATGGTGGGGAGCCGGGTGTGCAGCTAACATAAGATGCCTGCTTGGCATCCAGGGGCTGACTACACGATGCAGCTGGGGACAGCCGTGCCTCTAGGTTGTCACTACCCCACAGCCAGCATGACTCTTTGTGCAGCTGATTGATGTCCTTCCTCCCATTGCTTACGGAAATACACAGCCTGGTCAGAGCCCTTGGTTGGGTGCCACCTGCACCCAAACCACCGCTCTTGCTATTCCCAACGCATGAATCTTTCTCTCATTATTTTTTAGTTTCCCTCGCTCTGCTCAGGACTGGGAACAATGAGATTGAAATGCAAAAGGCCCATCCTCAGACCGTTTTATGTCCCACTTCGGTACCCTGATGCCACCTGCCATCAGCTCCCCTCCAACTGACCCAATGAGTGAGAGTCATCCTGGAGTAATTTCAGCCCCATCAGAGCAGGAAGGTTCAGACACCTCTGAGGAAAAGCCTCCTGGGAGGTTTCCAACTTGTTTTTTTGGAAATGCAAAATGTTTAGTTACGCTTTGGGAAAGCATCCAAGTCTATGGCTGTTTGTCTGAAGGAGCCTTGAAGCTTTTTTGAGGTCGGATTTTTCTCCCCAGCTCAGTCACCATTTGTGCAGTTATTTAACGTTAGTGAATTTGCATCTACTTTATGTACCAGAGAAGCAAGATTACCACCCATCCCAAAGACAGGAGAAACTGCCCTTCTCCCTTTTTTTCATTTGATTCTTGGAGGAGTTTTCTGTTTGTCACGGAGAGGAAAATTAGACAATTCAACCCAAAGCCCGGGAGCTAATGGGTCAGGTCTTAGGTCTTGCTTGCTCCTGTTGCTCATCGAGACCAACTCAAAGGCTCTCACCATTTATAATATCTTCTGGGGCAGTGTGTGAAGCTGACAATTTTTTACAAAACCACTTTACTTTGCAAAAATATGGCGCTCTCACTATTTTTCTGGGCAACCATCAATTTAAAGGATTGGAAAATAATTTGGACTTCAACACCCAGAACTGTTTTCCAGCCATGAGGTATATGAGATCTGCTGGTAGACTGGCTCCAGGGCCACAGTGTTTTGCACCTCTTCATGACCCAGATCCTATGGCAAATGCCTCTGGGCTTCCTTTGCAGTCAGGGGGGAGAAATATGCTTCTGGAGCATCTCATCCTAAAGTGGGCAACTAAACTGGTTCAAATCTAAGTGCTGCTCTCCCTCTATTGACTATAAAGGGAGCAAACGTAGGGTAACTGTGGAAGTCTGTCCTTATTTAGGTGAGATAACCCCTGTCCTGCCTCTTTGGGCTCCAGCACTGTTCCATTTGCAGCACTTCTTCCCAAAAAGCTCATCCTCAGCTTGGGCAGGGATTTGAGGGGATGGCTGCTATGTGTAAGGACTAATTAGGTAGTGATACAGGTCCTGGAAAGATTCCCACCTGGCAAAACCAAGATGGAAATACATTCCTGCCTCCTCCCAAGGGAACATCACCATTGGTATATCTACTCTTTCCACTATATTTTCTCCCAGGCTTCCTAAATGTCGCTTTCCTTTCCATACCACAGTCCAGCCTCAGGAGGTGTGAATGCTCCAGTTTGCTCAACCAGAAGGGAAAAAACAGATTTCCACAAGCTCAGCTTTGCTACGGCAAGTGACCTCTGTTGTTAGGAGGTCCAGGCACATGTCAGGTATGGAAAGGACAGGCCAAAAGAAGGCCGAAGTGTGCAAACATGTAGCACCCAGACGGGCAATCCTGATAAGGGAAAAGCCTTCTGCAAACAACTAGCAGAGCTAGGAAGAAAGATCTACTCTCACTGCATATTGTTCTCCTATCTAGAAGTTCGGGTTACAGCAAAAACCTTCAGAAAATAGCCAAGCCTAGTTAACAGTTAGATGTTTTTCATGGACGGAAAGAGAGCTCGACCTTTTCTCTGAAACACCCCACCCGGGGTTCCTGGAAGAGGCTGAGGTCTCTGTTTTCTACAGTGGCTGCCTCTTATCGGGGGCTCAGTCTGGTGTATGACTCCAGTCTTAGCTCAAGTCTGCAGAAGATTTGAGGAACAACCCCAGGAGTAGGGCAAGGTGTGCACGGACACACAATGTGGCTGTCACTGGTCCATGAGTATCGTGTTCCTGAGGACATGGAAAGTGGGAACTCAAATTATTTTAAATGGAGTATCTTCCCATCTTTCTGCTGGGACTTTTCTTTTAAAATTTTAATTCTCTCCTTTTCTGGTTTCTAGGGGTTGAGTGAGAAGAGTCATCCTCTCCTATTTTTTAGATGTTTATGTTCAACATCCTGAGTTTATTCATAGAGCAACAAGCCTGCCTTTAAAATCAAGGCCAAATCTAGGTCAAGTCTGATAAACATTTTATCCTTTGCTCTGCAGAATCGAAGAGCTCAGGCACACAATTGTGTCACTGCAGCTCAATGAGTGACACCACGTCAGCTTCCCCACACCAACGGGCCATGCACGCTAAGCCACAAGGGTGAGGCCAAAGGCATTAGCTTGAAACCTCTTTTATTTGGCTTTCAGCAAATGTGTTTTATCTCACATTTGCCAACAGTTGCCATTTGAGCTGCATTATTTCAGTGTTTGTGAGCCCAAAGCCTTTCCAAGAACTCTTATTTTTCTCTGTGAGAGAATTTCTTGCAGTATTTAGAAGGGACAGGGAAATATGACATGTCTATAGCTGAGCCTTTAAATCAGGGCTGGGCAGTACTGGTCTGAGAGTTGTCCTGTTTGGGAGCCCACTGGTGCACAGCAAGGCTGTCCAGCCTGTATTTCCTTTGAGGGACATCCAGATGTGACAGAAATGGTTCAAGGTCCAGTTTTCTCCCAGCGAAAGAGTTGAGATATGGCAAGAGTGGACCCAAACCAAAAATATTTTGGTTATTGGAGAGGAAAAGGGCATTATGGAGCACTTCTATTGCCTAATGTAATTCAGCCTTTGCTGTATTCCAGATATGAAATCATCTTGTCCTTGAGCACTGAAGAGATGCTCCAGACCTCACTATATTTAACCACCAGGCAACATGCTCAGAGGGCTTCTGAAACTGTTTTCAACAGAAACGCACACACATATGCGTACACCCAGGCACACCCAGGCACTATGGCTATGTTATCCTTTAGAAGCCAATGAGCCGTTTGAAAACGATGCAGGCTTCAGGATAACATAGGTTGAAAAAGACATTGTACACTTGGATCCTGACATGAAGTTATTCTATAGATGTGATTAAATCCTTTCCCATTCCTGTAACGAGCAGTAATGTTTAGTGGCAGTTGTAGGCAGTGGTTCACTTTGAAGCAATGAGCTAATTCAAGAGAAAGGGTGGGACAAACTCATTAGGAGGCCTCTGAGTCTCCTGTTGCCTTAGTCTAGGCCTAAAATTTAGGGTTTGTAAACATATGAAAAGAATATAAATCCTCCCAGAAATTTTAAGACAAGTAATTGCATGAAGAGCAAACCAGCCTAGTTGATGGGTACAGGAGCTTGGTTTTCTGTTGTACAGCATGTCTTAGTTGTCTTCTTTTCTGCACGATAAAGGTTAATCCAAACCTGTGCTTGGACAGAAACATCTTGGCTATCTGGGGAGGCACCATCATGAAATATGTTTGAATTCAGGACTTCTGACATTTCTGGTTTTCACTGAACTGGAACTGGCCATGGGATTGAAAAGCTACAGGCAGAGGGATAGACAGACATTGCCCTTGTGTCCACACAAAGCACAGCCCCAGTAGTTCTGTCTCCTCCCAAAGGGGGCTGAAAATTAAAGCTAAACGCCCCCAAAAGTCCAAGTTAAACCTTTAAACTGAAAGAAGGACGTACTTCCTTACAAAATCACTCACTTTGTCTACCTGGGCTTTGTGTTCATAGAGCTCCCTTCTTATTCATGGAACAGCTCGGAGCGGCAGCGGCTATTCATAGAAGATGCTTCCACACATGAGTCAAACAAGGCAGTCAGGATGCGACAGCCCAGACGAAGTTAGAGAAAATAAAACGCAAATAATGAAACTAGATTCATGTGGTTCAGCCCTTTTCCTCTGCTATCTTCAGCATCTTTGTGACACCGCTGTGATGGCTGATAAGAAAACAGGGGGTCAAAGTGTCAAGAAAACAGAGGTCGTTTCCTGTGCATCAAATACTAAAAGCAACGTCTCCCAGCTTTCTCATGGCTTAGCCCAACCCACGGAGCGGCTAAACCTTGCTCAGGTGAGACCGAGAGGTGCTGGCTGCAAGGGGCAGGCATCTGTGCAGTAACGTATCACATCCATTAGGGTGATTCAGAGCCTGGAACACCTCATTTTTCCTGGATGCTCTGCCCTTCTGCATCGAGCAAAAGACTACATACCATTTCTTCCACTCCAGGAAACATATGCAAAAACTTGTCAATAACGGTCAATGCACCAGTTATCCCTCACTTATCTGCTGGGGCTGGAAAAGGTCTCTGTGAAAGGTCTACCACCTCTACAAGCAACCCACGAACCATGCAGTTTGCCATGTTCTTGCTATTATAATGTGGGGCTCAATGCCCAGGCTTCATACCAAGAAGCAAGTTCAAGGTTACAGACTTAAAATTCAAGCTGCTGGTGTCTAAGCATGTAAACTTGTTGAAAAAGAAACTGTCAGGCTTGGGGAGGGAGGGCTTTTGGAGGTAGTTGATTAGATCAACTGGTAAACTGTGAACTCCAAAAGCAACTGCTAAAGACTACAAGGACAAAAGAAAAGGGGAAAAAAAGGATGAACTATGGATGAACTCTAAGTCCTGTAAGAAGACCAATGCAAGATGAATCCGAGACCTGAAATTCATAATTGTACTAGATAGTAACCATTATGGATACAATAGACCTATTTTTTTATGGCCCTTAATCTTTTCCCTCATCTTTCCCACTGCAAGGTCTCTTTCTGCTCTACTTTTATGTCCCAGATAATTTATAAAATTACAGTAAACTCAGAGCAATTTTTTCCCAATTTTTCCAGTTTCTTTTTCAATTTAGAGTCTTAAAAATTACTTGCCAAGATCTTGTCATTTTTTCCAGCTGTGTTGTTTGGTTTACCGAAGATATTGCTTTGTCTCACTGATATTCAGTGACTTGATCTCCAGCACCAGCAGTATCAGACACTGGAGTTTATAGGGGGGGCAGTGGGATACACTACAGCTCGAATGACCAAACCACTGACCAAAGGAGAATAAGTTTTCTCTCATCTTCAAAACTATCTGGAAACCTCCAGTTCAACCACACATATGATTTTGGGCCAAGGGTGTATGGTCTAGCTGGGGTCCGCCATACAGAGGATCCCACATTATGACATTAACAGCTATCAGCAGCACTACTACTTAATTACCCACATGACCTTCAAATCTGTGCATCTAGAGGCCAAAATTCTTCATTTTCCTAGGAAACAGAAATCTGTTCTGCAAAGAGAGAGAGTTTTCCCATGAAAAACCAGAGGCAAATCCCACCTCTTCATCAGCACTCTCTCACTTTGAGTTTTCCCTGGGAGGGCCAGTTTGCCCTGGCTCATACACACAGACCCACACGCATGCCCAGGTACGAGGTGCTGATCCACTCACGTGCACAGAAAGCAAAAAACCTCCAAAGCCTGAAAGTGCATTTTAGGGTGCTTCTCCCAGCAGGGAAGCTGGAGTTTTCTTACCTTCCATTTTTAAATAATTGAGTATCATAAATACTACAATACTGTGTAAATACATATATAGGAAAAAAAGTGTATAAACTATTGGCCCTAATCCTCAGCAAATTAGCACTTGACTTAAGGAGATCACCTTAGAGCGCATCTTAGGCCGAGTTCTTTTCTTGTGGTCATCTGCGTGGTGGAGGATATCCCTTCTGGCATCTAGCTTCTGTTTCTGGTTAATGGTGTGTATAATGCTTCTTATATAGTCTGTGAAACCCTCTAAGGGCAATTTAGGGATTAAGTTGCCACTTTAGGAAAGAGCTAGTCCTTGTCCCCAGTCCTGAGCTTGTTGGAAGCTATGAGTGGTCATCTGGCAGGTAAGAAGTCACGAGCTAGGAGGCAATGACATCCAAGGCTCTGCTTCCCACCGTTTTCTTTACAGAAAACATTCAGATGGCTTTTACTGGCCACAAAAGAAAAACCTACAGGATTTAATTCTACTATTTATTATCTGAAGCCAGTCACTCCTTTGGGTACCTTGCTACCAATGTTTTTAAACCTTTATTGTGAACCTAAAGAGGGGAAAGTAGAGTGAACAAGTACAGCACCTGTGGCATAAAAAATTTCCCAAAACTACAACCCCCATTTTCTTTCTAATTGTGACTAGTATTGGCTAAGGAGAAACGTGCTTACCGGCAAGGTACCGGCCTGTGCCAGAAAAATGGCATCACAGCCTTTCAATTCTTTGAAATTTGCCTTGTCACAAATATTAACAAATGGGTACGTATTTTACTAAGAAATACTGATTTCTTAACAACAGCTGTAAAGCAGCCAAAAACCCCTGGAAGAAAAACAATAACTGCATTTTAAGCTAAAAGAAGTAACTAAATAACAATCGCTTTTGCTAAACAAACCAGGAACTGCAGGATTCACAGTAAAATCAGCTCCCCTGTCCCGTCTATATTTTTACCCATTTCTGACAATATTTCAAAGGCCACCCTTGACTTGATAAGGTGGTAAATACAGAGACCAGTTCATATTCACATTCATATTCAGTATTTTCACCAACGCCTATCTAAAGCATTACACAACTTTTATTTACCTGGACACTTGAGAAGAGAATGAACTTAAGAAAACAGTTTCAACAGTGAGCTGCTTCTCATTCTGGGACGCAGCTGAAAAATTGATTTCCCCCTTTCTCGCATTGCATGTGGGTGTGGGTGTGTTTGTGAGCTTCACGTCTTCTGTCTGAGGTTCGATTTCTTAATCGCAGTTGCAAAGAAGCACTGAAGAAATGACTTTCACATTTCATTCGCAAGGCCTGAGGTCTGAGGTCATTCTCATGTCTAGCAGGAGACCTTTGCAAATTCGGTATTGCCCTTTTCTGAGCTGGGTGTATATTTTCATGGGTCTTGAGGACCAAGAGGCAGTAGCCAGGCTGCTATAATTTTCCCTCTTTTTGGTCCACAACACCAACTTGGGGCTGAAAGGACACAACGGGAGGGGAGAAGCCCTGTGTGCACCAGTGATGGACTTGGGCTACACACCTAGGGAAGGGATGGATCCCTTTGCGATCCTCCTGTCAGTTTCTCATGGGCCAGAAAGGGTTCATAATTAAAACACCTTAACGAGGCAGTAACTGAAATGCCAAAGGGCCAATAGTGATATTAAATCTGGCAGCGACTTCAGCAAGTCTACACTTCCTCAAAGCATAAACTGTATCCGAATTTAGCCTTGCTTTTTGACAGAAATCTGAACGCTGACCCTACATGTTCAACACCTTCCGGGCGAGCTGGAGCAGGGGGTGCCTTCAGGGCCCTACTACTTCCAGAGGAAAGCCAGGATCTAAGCACGGAGATTTGCCTCTGAGAGGGCTTTTGTTTCTGGTATGCAGCCTTTTATTCATCTTCATCAGGTTTTCAACCCCTGCTCAAGTACTTGACTTGAACAGACTCGGGGAGGTGCCACGTCCTCTGAACCACGGTCTGTTCGAGTACCAGCGGTTTGTGTTTTCCTGTCTCTAGGCTGTCATGCTGCACATGACCTAAATTATCTCTCTCTATTTTTTCTTTTCCCCAGATGGTGAGGTCTGATACAGCCAGGTGTGCCTGAGCAGCCGATGGCCCCGGCACAGGGCACACGTTCTCAGCCACGAGAAGAGGATCCTCTTTCCATCCTTTGCCACAGAGCGGGCGCAGGGTCCGTCCCTCCATGCCACACGCACCTGGATCAGTAAATCCAAGAGAGGATGACCAGGTAACACTGCAGCTCACCAGCACGTTATCTGTTGGTATTTGCTGTCATGAAAGAGTTGGTGAGCTGCTCCAGGGCAGAAGACCACAATAAACAGCCAGGCTTAACACGACCAATCTTCAAAAAATATAAGTTACAAATAAATGCAGTGCAAAAGAAAAAAATAAATGTGTTCTTGTGCACTGTTAAATGGAGCAACCAAAATGAGTTCCTAATTGGAAAATTGTGGAAATAGCGATTGGGGGGATCCTCTTGGTCAGGCAGAGATGGGGAGGTTTGAAACGGCACACACAAAACCTTCCCTTGTTGGCAAGGAAAAGGGTTGCACAAGTTCTCCATAAACATCTTTATCTGCAGCCATTAGTCGGCAATCCTAAGTATTGGATGTGTTCTCCCCACCGTTTCACAATGGGCTGTTTTCTGGTTTCCAGGAACTGTTTTCCAGGACTGCCATTCAGCATATGAGAAAAATGTGTGAACGTGATACAGTCAGTTCCTTTTTCTCTTGGACATTGCCCCATTACAGAAAGACAAAATATCACATCACCATGTACCCTACTTTTCTCTAACACTTTCCATCCAATACCTGTAAGTACATTACAAACATGAGCGATTCTTCTGTGATTTCAAAGATCCCTGCCTGGAGGGAACTGAAGTTTCTGTGCAGAACAGAAGGAAAAGTTGACTGAAGGGGCAGTGTTAGGAGAGTAAGAGGCATCTTAATGCCCAATACAACGCCTTATAAAATGACAATCCTGTCTCTATCTAGTAGTTTGAATTAATCTCTTCCAGACAAACAAAACAGATGAAGGAAAGAAAACAGGGCAGAGGAGAAAGTACAAAAAAAAAGATGGAACAAAGATGCCATTTTACATCCCTGGCCCCAATTCAGCACGTAACCATTTTCTATGGCAAGGGGTACGTCGAGCAAAATCCTCATTGACCAGCACTTTCTACAGCTCCACGAAAGCCAAAGGCTGCGGATTTTGCAGCTCTTTAAAGTACAGGGGGAAATCCCCGTCAGTGCAGGAACTGCCGCTTGACACGCGGCGACTGACCGGTGAAGGGACAGAAGCAATTGGATTTTCAGTCCTGACTTTGAGCTCTAGCTGCCAAATGGTGTTGCAAAGAAAGTCCTCTGGAGATTTCTCATACTTTTTTTGGCTTATTCTCCTGGTGTATTCATCTTAACAGAAATCAGCTGTTCTCCTCACTTATACAGTATTTGCAGAAGAGACTTTAGCATCTGGCCTTGCTATTATTAAAAGATGAGAACATCCTGCTCCGTTAGGAGAACACCACTACTGGAAATAAAAGGACAAAGATCCTTCGCATCCAGATTTCCCGAGCTCTGTCTGGATTATCTGTTGGGTTTGTGTTTTTTTCTTCCCTCCTGCCATGGTCTTTCCTTCCTATTTCCTGACGTTTGCTGACTGGCCTCGCACACCCCAGAGGAGGGATAAAAATTGTGCTTTCCCGGGACAAGCTATTTGGATGCAGCAGCATCGTTTTCAGCTACTAAGGACTTCTTTTCCCAGCTGCGGAAATGAAAAAGTAAACAAGTGGGGGGTGAGGGGCTGCCTTGCTGTTTAGACTCTGACTTCATTTTTCATAGTGCTCTAAAGTGCCGGTACGGAGGAATACAGGGGTGGAAAGGAGAGGTCATGAAGTACTGGACTCTTGTAGATGTGCAACAAGGTTTTAAATCCTTACTGTACCCTGTGTGCCCAAACCCAGAGGCAGGGAAAAACCTAAACCCAGAGGCGAGGGGGGAAAGTCACCAACCGCACGTTGGGAGGTTGGGGGTGGATGTTAGGAGAAACGTGGGGACAGGATGCTCTGCTGAAGCCACGGCCCCATCTCCATGCTTGGAATGTTTCAAGAGTCGCTGGACACAGCCACGCTGAGCAGATCTGATGGCGGTGGTCCTGCGTTGAGCCTCCCTCGGACCAGGAGACCCACTTCCAACCAGCATTTTGGTGACCCCTCATTGACAACACCCACATTTATGGGTTGAAAATTACTGGCATCCAAAACTGTGGGGCTATTAATAGAGGGACTTCAGCTGATCTCTACTGGCGTAATCACCATCTGAATTTGGCCTCACGGTGAACATTAATCACTGGCAAGTTGCTGCTGCGTATCAACTTTAACATGGGTTGTTTGCTTTTCTCTAAGTGTTGGGACATCCCGCAAGCTCCAGCTGCTCATCCCGAGCGAGCTGCCGGGAGGGAGCGGCCAAGGGCTGCCTCCACGCATTGCGGCGATCTCTGCTTTTCTTCCTGCCCCACCGCAAATCCCAAGTAAATCTGTTGAGACAGCACAACTTGGCCTTAAGTCCACATTGTTTTTTCACCAGATCAGCAGTCTGGAAACTGGGTCAATTTTTCTAAACATGTGGTTTAGAAATGTGCTGTTTCAAAGGAGACTATCCAATGGTGTGAGACCAAACATGGGATTTGTAGTAAAAGGAGCTAAACAACAACAACAACAACACAAGTTCAAAGCTCTCTGTAAACACTGAGTGCACGGGACACCCTGACAAAGTAGGAAAATAGTAAATTCCCTGTTCTATATTTAGGGAAACTGAGGCATAAAAAAAGAAGTCCAAAGCTGCCTGGAGAATCACAGACGACGCTGAAATTTCCCAGCTACAGAACAAATGAGAATTTGTCTCACCTTTACAAGACCTTACAAATACACTTATAGGGGTTTTATGTTATTCTCTCGCCCAAGCTGCAGTAAACTCAATTCCACCTGAATTCCCAACGAGGGAAATTCAAGCCCACTTGCTATTTAGGTAACACGGCCGACATTAGAAACACAGGTTGCACGTACCGTGGGTAATGTGTAGAATTTATCTGCATGAAAGTAGCAGGGCAGGACTCAGAACTTCAATTTTAAATTACATCGTAGGTCCCAAGTTACTTTATTTGTACTGCACCAGATCACCAGATGCTTTAGGAAGTTTAGGCTTTATTCTCTTTGTGTCTCACAGCCTTATCTGTTAGTGGGGCCAACAGCTTCCTATTCCCAGAGGGGCAGATGCCGACGCCCCCCCTCCAAGGCCACATAAGTTTCACAAAGAGACCCCATGGGAACAGCTCCATACATCCCAGACCAATACTGCACCAGCAGATCTACAGAGAACAGATTACAATTACAGAAGGCCAAATAGACCCCTTTTGAATCCTAAATACTTAATTTTTTGCTTTAAGCTCATGCTAAAGCTTTTCTTCAAGATGTGGAGTAGAAATGCTCAACCCGCTCCCAGTTATTTTATCCGCTACAGTCATCCCCATAACCTGCCCAAAGATTACGGGTTCCTACTGGATTTGCTTATAATTTCAACCTGCCCAATAAATATTTCTAATGAATAACGCTCTTGGGCTGTTCTCTACAAGCGTTCAGCCAAAGGGCGAGTGCCTGAGCTGCAGAGCTGGTCACCCACATCACAGCGTGCCCTCTCCTATCCAAACACATGATCTAGCGTGACCCCCCGGCCCCACGCGCTGCAGAGCACTGCTGTGACTTACGCAGAGCATTGGCCACCCACAAGCAGTCCCCCACAGGGGGGATTTCACCCCAAAATCCCGATTCATTTCCTCCTGACCACGCGGAAGGGAAGTAGACGGTACATGTCAATCCTGGGTTATACGACTGAGGTTATTTCCTCCGCTTCCCCAGTAAACAGCCTGATGAATTTTTTATTTGGTGCCAGCACAGGGCTTGGTGCTGAACCATAAAGTCAAACCCTGCTCCTTCTCTCCCCCACCTCTCCCCAAGAGCTTGTTTTAGGCACAAAAAAAGGCTGATTTAGGCCTGTGGCTGCCAACACAGGGCTGCTCGGAGCCCCTCCGGTGTTGCTCACAGCCACAGGAAATTAAAAAGTTAAAGCTGAAGCCAAGAGGGAGAGGCAGCACGAGACGCTGCCCACCGTATGTACGCCGCGTGGGACTGGCCTGACTCCAGCGATCCAGTGTTGACGTTCAACTCTCACAACCCAAAAGTGAGAAGCTATTTACTGACACCAAAAGATGGGGAAGACAACGATCACCACGCCTTGTAGGAAGCATCTTTAAACCTTATCTCCTAAAAGGACTTTGAGTTTGATCTCCCCCCACCACCGCCGTACACGCCACCATATTAGGCAGTCCTCCATGCTGACCAGCTGTGGTTGTTTTGCCTCCAGAGTGGTTGCTTTCTGGCTAAGGCAAAAGAACGAGAGTGACCTTCTCAAGCTGCATCAAAAGATGAAAAGCAACACCCCCAGCATGATGTACGAGGGGAAAACATATGGGAATTTCTGTACTGGATCAGAGTGATGGTTTGGCTCTTCTGACTCTTGTGCTGACCATGTCTGCTGCAGATATCCCACAGGAACATGCCAGAAACCAACAAAAGATAGAGGGATCACTGCAACTCCTCAATAACCTGCCTGCGTAAGAATTTCATCCTGTCACACATCTTCATTCAACTGGGTTTAGCTGAGTATGTGTTATCCGTACAGTCAACACAACCATTTTTTTAGCTTAGACAACAGATAGCTCCTAGTCTGACTCACAGGGCCATGAGATAAGTTGGAGGGGACCGTGGGAGGTCTCCAGCCCAACCTTCCACTCAAGCAGCTTCAGCTCTGGGGTCAGAGCAGGTTGCTCCAGGTTTTACCCGGTTGGGTCCTGTAATCCTCCAAGAACAGAGGTGGCCAACGTTCCTGGGGTCCTGGGCTACTGCTTGACCATCCAAAATGATGAAAAATTGGTCATTTCCCTTTATGAGTATCTGGATTAAGTGATCATGAAAGCAAGAATATAATGAACACGTCTCTATGCTCTGCCTAGCTGAGGTGGGTTAATCTGTGTACCAGAGGGCAGCAGAAAGTCTTAGCACTAATGTTTGCAGTATAATTCCCCCAAAACCAATTTTTATAGCAATTACACCACACAGCATTGATTGGTTTGCTTTGTTCCTCACTCTTGGATAAAGCTTCCCTAAAATGAGGACTCAGACTATGGGCTGGAATGAAAGTACCCTTGAAAACCCCCAAATATTAGCTCAATCTTCAACCACCACGCAAGAAATGTGTACATCCATGGTAAAGCCAACAGAGCTCACAAAATCAGTATCAGTAACATGTAAACTTCAGAGGTAAAGGTTTCTTGAAATGATTAGAACCTCATGCTTCCCTGTGCTACTGTTTATCTTTTGTAGACTCAAGAAACAGCTAGAAAGGATAAGAACTTACTATGAAACCAGGCACAAGCTTGCAAACAACTCCTGTCCTCTCCTCTCCTCTCCTCTCCTCTCCTCTCCTCTCCTCTCCTCTCCTCTCCTCTCCTCTCCTCTCCTCTCCTCTCCTCTCCTCTCCTCTCCTCTCCTCTCCTCTCCTCTCCTCTCCTCTCCTCTCCTCTCCTCTCCTCTCCTCTCCTCTCCTCTCCTCTCCTCTCCTCTCCTCTCCTCTCCTCTCCTCCTGCAGCCAGCCTTGGGTGAACTTAACCTCACCTTCATTAGCTGCATCTCCTCCTATCCCTGCCTGACACTAGGCTGGAGGAAAAAATAGCCTCCTCCCCTAGTCTCCTCCCTATCCATATATCTTTTGCTGCTTGGCAACTATTCTTGCCTCAGGTCATGCAAATCAGAAGATTATCAGTAACTGCATTCCTCAGGTCTGACCAGGAAGAGGTGGGGATAGCGCAACCCCCATCCTGGAAAAGCACCATAAACCCAAAACCCTCTCCCCCCTCCCGGTTTGGAAATCTATCCCAACTTTTCCTACACTTGAAGGTCTGCCCACAGCGCCAGAGCACCAGAATGTCCCGACTAATGTCAGTTGTTAGGTTTCAGAGTTAACAATCCAGCAAGATGAATGGAGCAGTTTGCACTCCTCTAAGAAAACACAGGTTTTGATAGTTTGCAGGCTCAGGAAAAGCAGCAGCATTTCAGATCAGATTCAGAAGGTGTCCTTTACCAGCCATAGGCCTAAATTTTTTATATTTAATTTAAAACTTTAGGGCTGAAGAAACCGATAGGGCCACCACAGAAGGGCCCGTACTGTGTCCTGCCGTGTTCTTACTTCACCCTGCCTGGTGCTAAGATGAGACAGTGGAAGAAAAAGAAGCATGGAAGAACATTAACAAAAAAAAGCCATTTTATTGAAAATGAAATTCAAACTTCAAATTAATATTACAATCATGAGAAAATGCCAAACAATTCAATTTACAGTTGCAACATACAATACAAATAGTCCCTTTGAAGGTGAAGTAAACTGATCCACAATCATCGTCTGTGGCATAAAGCAGAGTGTGTTTGTACAATATGTGCATGAAAAGCAAATCTCGTGTGACAGCATTTGAAAAAATAAAAAATTAAAGCTTGTATTTACACAAAATGCTACAAATACTTTGTTCCAGCGGAAATTCAAGACTGGTAAAGCATATTTAACAATAAAAAAAAAAAAAAAGAATTGGAATGTCACTCATATTACCTAAAACAAAAGTTACTGTAAAAGTATGGTTTTGGCTGATATATTTAAAAGTACTGCATTAAAAAAAAAAAAAAAAGCAAAGAGCTATCTGTAAACATGGAAGTAAACAAACATCTAAAAAAGTTCTCAGAAAATGTTAAAATGAAATGCGTTCTATTTAAAAACAACAAGAAATTCAGGGGTTCAGAGAATAGGGCTTCTTTGAGCTCATGGTTGACCCAGGTTTTAATTATTGCTTTTGCTCATGGCTTGTTGGCCACGTGCATCCCGGCGCGGGGCTGAGCTTTGCTTCGCTAAGTCTGAAAGTGCAAAATTTTCCCCACTCGAGATGGTACCTGTGGAAACTCGCAAACCTTTGCTCAAGGGACTGCCGGCAAAAAAAAGTTCAATGCTAAGAAAGACACAGCAGCTGGTCTTTTAAAAGAAACGATAAACGCCACACGAATGATGCTGTGGGTTAAATAATTTGCTTTACTCATCCGTCCCAACCCGCTGACCCCGATCTAGTTAGACTTATGAGGAGGGAGAGGAGGATTTAATCCTCCATTCGGCAAAAGGGACAACGTGCCTGTTGTGCTGGAAGTTAATCTTTGGTAGGATAAGAGAGCTGGCAAGTGAAAAAAGGCCATTTTTAACTTTTAAACCTATGACCGGTGCCAAAGATTGCCACTCACCGAAGGGAAGGGCTGTCGTACCTTTGAGAAAACTCCTTTCTGCCCATGCTCAGCACCTCACCAAACATCAAATACTCTGATATGACTTACTACATTGTGCCACTTGGGGTTGGGGTTTTTTTTTGGTCTAATATCCTGATTCAAGAGCATTTCCAAGTGAACTTGGAAGTATTTCCTGAAAGCTTTGATGAGCTCAGCCTGTGCAACTCCCTCCACGACCAGCCTGACGTACCGGGAGAGATTTTCCAAAGGCACCGGGAGGGTTCAGGAGCACGGGGGGGGTCTAGGGCTGGTGCTCCTCCATTCGTAAGGTACTTAGAAAATCCTTTCCTTCTTATCTCAAGCAGGCAGGGCCGGACGCCTGCCCGCACGGCCAGGGATGCCGAGGGCACGGATCGGGCATGCGCACCTCGACCGGGAGGAGAAAACGTTTTCAACGTCTGTCCCTAATGGTCCAGCTGAAAAACCGCGGGGACACAAACAGAGTCCTGTCAGTACTGAGCAAAACAAAAGTCTGGTCTGTGCTGGATTTATCCAGAAACAAAAACCAAGTGCTTGAATTTTACAACAAAGTCTTTAAAAAAAAAAAAAAAAAATCTGGGTTGCTGCCTGCAGCCACTCTTAACAACATTTCAACACAAAAGCACCCTAAAAATTACTTAATATGCATACAGTAAACCTTAAAAAGCCCTTCTCAGCAATAACAAATAATGTACAAATATAGTACCTTTTATTAAATAGGAAACAGCTTGCACTGGCAGTACATCTTTTTCTCTTGCTTACTAAACAAAAAACAAAACTGAAATGTGTAACCAGACACTGGCTTTTTAAGTGCTGCTGAGACTAACAAACGTATTTTACAGTTACAAATAAATGGACAGTGGTATGCTTCAAGCTACCACAAACCAACAATAAATAGAATCAATTACAGCTTCCATCTTTGAAGGAAAACTAAGTATTAGAAGAAGAAAAAAAAAAAAAGTGTCTTACTTATACTTTAAGCATACTTGGTATACAACCTTTAGAAGGCAAAGATTTTATTTAATTTTTCTTTCTTTTTAAGAGCGCGTCATCACATGAATCGGAGGGATGTAGCGTGCTAGTGTCAACTCGTTTAACAGCTTTGCTGTTAACGAGCAGCGATGGTGTTGTCCGGCTCTGTACGGCTACGCCTACCGTTGAGTTACTGCGATACTTTGGAGGTGGCCAAAGTACCACCAAGGAGCCCCCCGAGGAGGCTGCAGCCGGTGACAGCTACGGCAGGGGAAGGAGGGAACGCCGGCAAAGCCCACCAGCACGTGCCGAACATCCCGCTAAACCAGGCTCAACATCACCTGCTTGGGGGTAGCGTGGGGAGGGTGGTTCAGCTCCCACCGCCTCCAGCCGACGCCGTGTCGCCTCCCCGTTTGCCGCAGCAGCCGTGGGCTGGGCAATATTCGACCCCTCCGCTGGAGTTTGGCGGCAGACAGGTCGGTTAAGGGGTTTGGGTGCAATTTGCTCTCCCTGTGTCGTGCCTGGGAGCCTTGGGGTGGCTTTTAAGGTGACTTTTTATCTTCAGCGCTCGCAGAGGTGAGCATCGCTGCCCTCGTGCTTGTCTCTCTACAGAGCAACAGCCACATCAGCTTCCAAGCCAACACAGCGTCCTTACAGCTCTAGCATTTAATGCTAACGGGCGGCGACTCGCTACCAGGCAGTTTCTCTCTCAAGTTTTGAACCTTTTTATTCCATCGAGTGGGCTGAAATTGCAAGGGGAGGGGAAAAAGTTTCACTGGTTCTCCCTTACTCCCATTTTTGAGACATTTAACAATTGGTTATTTGTAAAATACGGGCTTTGAAACGGTTTTCATTTTTCTTTGGGAGGAAAAAAAAAACCCCTGCTGGAATTCAAATCATGCTGTCAAACAGAACACTTTAAATATGAATATTTTCAAATTTTGAAGCTCTGAGAAAAATCCTGGGAGAAGAAGAAATCAGGGGAAGGGTGGAAAATATTTCATCCTTCCTACCATTTTTCCAGTGTCTCCACAACTACTGATTAAAAGGCAAGACTGTGTTGAAGGCAACCAGACAGCTAATAAAAATATTTTAAACACAATATTTCCTTCATAAGTTATACAAAAAGATCCTACATCCAAAATCATTTGATGTGGATGTATTTGGGTTGGGTTTGTCGTTTTTAAGTCACATTGTAAACTGGTTCACACTGGAACTGCTTTTCAGAGTTGGGTGAAGGTTTGAGGTTTACACCATTGCAGAAATGTAGTAAATAAAAAAAAAACAACAAAACCCCACTTTTAGAGACCGAAGTCAATATATCATTACATTAAGAAACGTTTAAAGGGTCCAAATGTCATTAAATAATTATAAATATTCTTTTAAAGTTATATGATGATTCATGTTAACAAACAACCTCAAATTTTACACATTTATAATTTAAAAAAAAAATAAAAAAGAACATAGCCGGACACAAATACTATGTATACCGTTTTGGCTCTAGTAATATATATTGCCATTTTCATGTTTTGCATAAGTAATAACATTTTACTTTTTTTTTTTTAAAGGTTTTGGTTCTTCTTTTTGGTTTTTTGGCTAATCAAAGGCAAAATGAACAGATACAAAAGGAAAAAGGAAACCCTAGGGTTGCCTAGCCTAACTTGAAGACTCCTTCTCTTTAGGTACCCAAAAACAAACCGGAAAAAAAAAAAAAAGCAATGAACACAGAGAAGTTCCAACAGTTATCTGCAGCAAGGCTCGGACAGAGTTTTTTGGGACAGTTATTTTCATCTGAATGTATCGTGGCAAAATGGAAGCAACTGGATCTTTGCTTTCCTTTTTATGTGCACCAATAGAAGCCAGTTGAATTGCACTACGGGTGTGAAGAGGGTCCCATACGTTGTATGATTGCAACTGTATCTGGAGTTCATGGTTAGGTGTTGGGATTTTTTTAAAAATAAAAGGGAATGCAGCCTTTGCCTTGCATCACCATGTTTCTCCTGATAGCTGGGGAGTCCATTCTCTCCTCATTGGCAAAAGAACTCACTAGGCATTAAAACACGGTAGACCGAAAGAAAAAAAAGAGAAGAAACAAAAAAAGGAGGGGGTGATTTTTTGTGTGTATGTGTAAAAAGTACATTTTAAATATAGAACAAGATAAAATGGTTCCAAGGTAAAAAAAACAACCTGTGCTTTTTGATCCACATAATCTGAAACATGGGTTGTGGTGTGTTGGTAACTCTTGTGTTATTTATGGCCATTATCATCCCATCTACACAGTTGCACATATCGGTAAAATCTATTTAAAAAAACAAAAAACAAAAAACAAAACACAAAAAACAGGCACTTCTTAGTTAGTCGACCGCTTGTTTGGGGTTTTTTTTTGTTTGGGTTTTTTTTTTTTTTTTGGCTCGCGGAGGTCGGGCCGGCTACAGAAGAAATCTCAGTACGGCCTCCAAACGGACTCATCCATTCTGCCACTAGAATTCAAGACGGTTGGGGAGCTGCTGTGGCTGCCATCCGCCTCCACACCGTCACTCTGGTTGGGCAAGTTAGGGTTTAACAGCGTGCTGCCGTTGGACGTGGTGGTGCATGGAGGAAGCATCCTGGAAGGGGAGCGGTCCCCTCCTGGCACCATGGGGAACTGGTATGATCCTGACGAAGTGCCATAGTAGAGATATGGAGTGCTGCTGGTCTGGAAAGGTCCACTTTGGTTTTGGGAAGAGCCGGGGTAGGGTGGTGGTAGGTAGGTGTGGTAGTGAGTGGTTGCGGACATACCCAGTGACATGCCTGAGGTGACTGGCGGTGTATAGGTAAAGGTGGCTGGATAGTGCATTCGTGGGTTGGAGAAGCGGCTCTCAGTGAGGGATGAAATGCTTGTGAACTGCCTGGGATCTGAAAATGGGCCCAGCTCTGAAGCACCTAAAAAATTATAACAAAAGATGGGGGAAAACAATTCTGTAAATACCATTTTTTGTATCAAGTGATGATAGAATTTTATTTTTCTAAGAAAACCCACTTCTTTTGGCCCCCAAGAGAACAGCAGATCATATCAAATAATACATTGCAAGGAACAGAGTCATACACCTGTCTTCTACAAGCGCTGGGCCAAACTCATCCCTCGTCTAACTCCACCGATGCCAATGGAGGGAGCAGCATTGCCAACCTGGAGCGTTCAAAGGTCACAAGTCAGGCCGGGGAACAAAAATGAAATCTCAAAAATCAAGAGATTGAAAAAGAGCCAAAAAAAAAAAAAAAAAAAAGTTGGATTTGGAGTTGATTTGCCTTCTGGTTTCTGAACTTTGAGGGTTATGTGTCTCTGGGTTTTTGCTATAGCCTCTCAAGAAGCTTGGGTTGCACACGAAAATTGAGATTCCCACCTCAGCACAAGCCGCCAGGAGCTGGGGTTTTGAGAAAAGCAGAAATTACCGTGCAACTTGTATTAAAACTACAAGAGTTGGCAACACCGAGTTAGTTGCACCACTGACACCAGGGGAGTTACACCGGGGGTGACTGAGCCCCACTTCTTGCCTTAAATCAATTTATTTAGGTGAGGATCTGGTCAGCTACTTCCTACGGCTGAAAAATATTATTTGCTGCATCTGGAGGATGGGCAAAGCTGATAGCGAAGATGCAAATTTTACTTCTCAGTGCAGTCGATGGAAAATTACAAGCCCAACACTCTTCTTGCTATTGGAAGAAGTTGTTTTCCTACGTAGTCTGTGCAGTCTGGTTGAAAAAAAGACCACACAGTTCATGGCTACTGTGAACGTCTGGATGGTAACGCTGTGAATTGGAGTCTAACGCAAACCAGGGACGGGTAAACTCATTTTGCCTAATTCCTAATCCCACATCAAACGCCAAAATTTTCGGAGCAGAGCTGGAAAGCAAACGTTAGTAGCTTTGGTGATCTGCTTAGGAGACTGCGGGACGGACAGGAGCAGAAGAAATAGATGGTGAAAGCTCGCGCTGCGAGCCAGCAAAGTGGAAAACAAAAAGGGTGTGGGAAAAGGGACGGGGGGCAAGACAAAAAGCCTCATGAAGAAGTACTGTGCAGGAGGGAGGGAAATGCATCGACCCGTACGCAGTATGTACATATATGCATTTTTACAGAGAGCGAGCGAGAAAGAGTCGGGTATAAATAAAGGGGGGAAAAATAATGAAATCAAACGGGCTCTCCCTGCGCTTCCCAGCTGGCACTTCTGCAGCTTTACGGTCCTCTCAATCCAAGGGTTCACCCACCTCTGCCAATCTACCAAATTTTATTTAACTAAAAAATACGGCATCTTCCAGATGCCAAACCGAAGTGCTAAACACTGCAACACCCCGTGTATCCTCAATGTAAGGTGCAGCAACGCTTTTCCTTGCAGACAGGCTTTGGATCTGACCTGCTGATGCTGCTGTGTAGAAGGAAGGTCCCTCCAGCCCTTCTGTCCTTGGGCCCCCGTAGCACCCAAAATGGTGGTTGTTACCATAAGCCACAGACTCAACAGACCCTGCCACCTCATGTGGCATATCTTGTGATTTAGCTTACTGTTCTCTTCTACCAGCTCATTTAACCCATGCCTTGAATAATGTCTAAAAGAGACACGGGGCAAAGCTCAGGCACAGCTTGGGTTCAGGCTGGAGGACTTGGGTCACAGCCAGCCAAGCGTCCAAATCACGTAGCCCTAAACCTGGGGTTTATAATCCACCATCTCAAAAGATACCAAGTACAGAGCTTTAAATGAGCAGCAAAAGCCCATTTTTAACTCTGATGACAATGTGATTACTATTATCTTTATCTGGAAGCGAATCAGTGACCTACGGGTGAATGGGTCTGTCTCCATCATCAACCCCTCCAACCACAGCACCATGGAATGTAATATAACTTGTACCTTTACAGCAAACACTCTACTGCTTGATGCAACTTCTTTCGTTCCCAACTGCAAACAATAGCTAGAGGCGATACCACCCAGATTCAAAGCTGTAATTTTGGAACTCTATCCTTTATATTGTGAACAGGTCTGATACATATCTGGAAATATAAGGTTAGAACATAATTTCCCCAGCTGCTCAAAATACTGAGTTTCAATCTGCTGCCGCTTATACTCTTTTTTTTTTTCATTGTTACTGCAACTCTCCCAACATGAACAGAGTTGCTTTTAGTTTACCCTGATAGAAACTAAACAAGACTTTTATAATCAAAGGTAGAATTGGTATGAGTGTAAAGGTGTAGAAGAACATTGGCATTTTTGGTTTCTTTGCAACCAATTTTATTTTATTTTTTTAATAACAAACTATCCACAAAGTTTTACACATGAAAAGGCAATCTCCCTTTCAGGGCTAGATCCAAATATTATCTGTACGGGTGCTGCCAAGAGAGCACGTATATGTTCAATGGCTGGGAATATGCACACCACACGTAGGCATTTCCAGTGTGGGGCTACAGACCTCCTTACATGCCCTAGTAAATCCACACTTGCTTGTTTTAACTGTTGCTTGTAAAGCACAATACTATTTACCCAAAGGCCAAATTGCCATAACCCTTTCTTATCTCACTCATGGCTGTGTCTGCCCGCCTCCTGCTCCAACCCCCCTTTTGCCCAAATGCCTTTTGCTGTGTCCCTACTCCCTGCACTAGGTTGCGATTTCTTCCCAGCCTTCTGTATCTCCATTGCCTAAAGACATTTTTGGAGATCAGAAAAAGTTTTCTGTGATGCCTGTTCTAAAGTCTTTTTTCTGAACGAGTCCAGAAGCTTTAAAAAGCCACCTCTAAAACTCAGCTTCTTGCCATCCTCGCTGCTATGTAATCTCACCGATGCACTTCCACCCTCCCTCTCCTCCTCCTTGTCTTAAGGTTGATTTTGGTTCTAACTTGCAAAGACCAGATGCATATTCATTTATATGTTTCGCTCTTTCTTGGACCGAAGTTAAATAGGTCTTCTGGGTATGGCACCCGTCTTTGTGTATCTACTTGCACACAAATAGCGATGTCGATCAGCAATACAGTAACATGACAGTGCAAGTAAATAACTTATTTATTCCTCTCCCCAGTAGGATTAAAGATTTATGCTAATTTTTTCTCCGTCAGAGCAAGAAAACAATTTGCATCTGTGAATTCTCACTCCGCGATAGCTTGTATTAAACGGGTGAAGCACAGATCCTCCGCCCTACATCGGGGCCGCACGACTGCAAAACCATTTACACTTCTGTAAAGAGAAGAGACTTGATTTTGTGCCGCCAGAGAAGGGAACACTACAACGAGCGCAGCAAGTGAGCTTCTTTCCCTGCACGCTTGGATCGCCTCACCGTGCTTGACAATACAAAAAAAAAAAGTATATTTAAAAAACCCCCAACTTTACATCTGAAGGAGCCCAGGTTCAACTGTTTTTAAATCTTCCAAGCTGATTCCTCCCTAACATAACCTGACACTCGAGTTTTCTGAGCGCTATACGTTTAGAACAGAAGTGGTAATGTTAATATGCCAATATATATGCTAACATCCTAGATTCAAGAATACTGCTCCAGTGTGTTTCATATTTAGAATACGAACAATTAAAATTCCGTGTGGTTTCACTTATTTTGATGCAGAAGCCTCATTAAAAAACCTAGACTTGGGCATTTGCCAGCAGCCGACTAAAACGGTTTTGCATTCGCGCTTAAGAACCAATTTTACCTGTCGCAGCTTTGCAGCTTTACCGCTTACAGCCGAACGCGCACCGCGGTCATTTCTCTTTTTCAGTTTACAGATGCCAGCTAATGCCAGTTAATGCTCATTTCTCAATTAATAAGCTGTGCTTGTGGTTTGCAGAAAATAAGGCAACAAATTTCTGCCAGGTTTACAGCACTTTGGCCAATCGCTTCCAATTATTAAAGATCATAATGTACTCTGGATAGATTAACCCCTTGTGGGTATAGCAAGCTGACATCTACTTTAAAGGGTTATAGGCTAATTTTATAACTTACAAATATTGCAATTTGCTTTGTCATTTTATGCTATAAGGTCACTACAGAAAAAAAAAAGAAGGTCCCCTTGGCTTATTGCATATGTCTGATAGGGAAATTTCTAGCACAAGGCGTCAATGCATAATCATCGGGTGCAGGAAAACAGAGTGGTGCTGTATTCAGAAGCCACTGAATAGTCTGTCTCAAGGAAATTCAGCTACATATAGTTAAACATATTTACCAATAGCTAAATGATTCACTTGTGTTTTGGGGAACTTGAGCGTTAAGACGCTCGCTGAAGCAGATACTGGATTTTGTGGGTTTTTGTTCAATAGTTCAATTCAGGCTGGGACGAAGCGCTAATTGATCTATTCAAATTGTTTATTCCTTCCCTAACATCTATGTCTATGAATTATATGTGCAGCTTGGATTACTTACAGCTGATAATATAGCCTCGGATGAAGTATGCCACACACTTCACACGATGAGACGATTTTCAGTCTCTTACAGCTTTGCCAAACTTTAAATGTTCTGGCTGAAATTGTCCATGCTGGGCGTCTGTCTCAGGCTAAATTGTGATTTATGCATTTATTTGTTTTGAAAATTTCAGCTGAAACTCTTCTGCTGGGAAAAATATATTGTTTTACTAATCTTAAACTCTGAGGAGCCTTCCTTTGAAAAGCTGTACCAGTTCCACGCTTTGAAGTAAGGACTTGAACTTTGGAATAGGAGTGGCTTTTGTGTGAGAGACGTTGCCACGAAAATCCAGCCAAACATGAACAAATCATGAGCATTCTGCCTAAAAATGGGCAGAAGAGTCTGTGCCCCTACAAAGACACTTGTCCAGAGACTGGAATGAAATCCTGGAGTCCCAAGTCCCAGTACTTTTGGAAATGTCAGCAAATATTGCTCAAACATAGGGATGTCCCGGTCCATCCCCGTGCCAGTCCTGATCAAGGATCGGCCCATCGGTGGCTCCATTCTTTGGAACGGCAGAACCCTGCGGAGAAGGAGCTCAAGAATGCTCCGTGGGGATGTTTGTATGATATTGCAAAGAAAAAACTGGGAAGGCAGGGTTACTTGGGGTTTGCTTTTTTTAGAAATCTGAGAAACTATAAACACAGCTAGACACAAATAAAAGGATATTATTAAGGTTACCAGGAGAAGAGTGAGGAAGTTAGGAAATACCAGCATGCAAGTTACGTCTCCCTGTGCAGTACGATACGGCATTCAATTACAGGAGAAGATGCTATTCCTTTTACACGAACCCTCCTGCGGGCAGCACACAAGCTGACCTCCTCTGGAGATGTATCAGAGCTGAGGAACAGAGAAGACCGTGGTCTACACATCCCTCAAATCCACTGCCGGAAGAAATCAGAAGGGGTGAAGTGAACAACCTGATTATTTCCTGAGCAAACTGGATTTTATACACGTTTCTACTACTCCGCTCTTGCAGGGTTCAGTTGTAATCTTTCCCCATCACATTTTTACTTCTCTCAATTTCTGTGCCCAGCAAAGACGTTGGCTTCTCATTTGCACGTGCGCTAAATAGTCACAGCTGCAGCTGAAGCCAACAGCATCATAGGTCTGAACATCAGGCTACAGACAAAAGAAATCACGCTGTAGGTGACACAAAGGTGATGCACTGAATTACACAGGACCTTAGAGTCAGTCTCAGTAGTCTCTTTAAAGCAGGTTCCTTATTTCTTGAGAATATTGCACAGCAACAAACTGCATACAAATGCTATGGAAGTAATATTAGAGCAAAGTCCATCACCAAATTAAGAATTCCTCCTTTGGAGCAGAAATTAATGCTCTACAATAAGCAAGGCCTGGGGAAATGCAAAAGAAAAAGAAGAAAACAAAGTATCGAAGAGCTGCTCATTAAGTTAGCACTGTCCATCCCGTGCACTGAACGAGACAGGAATCCCGTGGGAAAAGTATCATGTGATCCTGTAATTAAAATCTGTAATATAACGCATAAGCAGAATGAGGCTGATTTAAAGCTGCACAGGAGACGTAAGTACTGACATTTCCCAATTTCTGGGCACTTAGTTTTGCAACTTTCAGGGTTCTTTGCAGTGTGTTTGGATGGGGGGCGTGGGGGGGGTGTGTGATTATTTGCTAGCTGGAACTCAGTTTTCCCCAAGCACCCTTCTGTATCAGGGAGAGCGCGTTGTTTTGCTCTTCATTTTGTTAAATTCTTGTCACCCGCCTCTGCTAATAAATGTTTAGTGAATCACACACAGCACAATTCTTCTGCCTCCTTCCAGGTAGGACTTTGATTCTCCAGAGGTGCCGTACCAACCTTCCCCTGGATGCTGCTGCGGGATGGAGCCTGGGACTGCAATTCCCAGGGATCCCAAACCACCTCCTCCTGTATCTGATCCCACAAACCTACGCTGGTGCTCAGCTTTGTGCCAGAGCTCAGGGACATTCCTCCCACGCATCTCTGCGTGTACGTGCTGCAAGGGCGAGGGTCCTGCAGCGCCGCAGAAACAACACACAGGGCTTCTCCCTCCCCGCTTCGCTTTTGGGATGAGCGGGCGTCATCTGGATGCTTGCCACCATAGGAAATGGTGTGTTTTCTAATGCCTGTTCCCTCCCTTTCATTCAGGGGAAAAAAACCCAAACAAAACGGAGAAATAAATTAAAAAAAAAAAAGAAAGAAAGAAAGAAAACCACCATTTTATACCCTTTTTTTTTTTTTTTTTAGATTTTTCTCCCAGGTTACCCCAAGCAGGTCTCCTGGCAAACAATGGCAGCAGGAAAGGTGTGAACTGGGCCCCCCCTCCTCTTTCCTTCACCTCAACAAGGTGTTAACTTCAAGGCCTAGTTGGGACCATTTAAACTGCAACATTATTAAGCACAGCAGTCTCACAAAAGTCAGAGGGAGGAAGGAACATTTTAACCCCTTCAGAGCCTCACACCCAACGCTCAAGAACTTAATTCTCGTGCATCTCTTCTCGCCGTCCCTCCGTACCCCGGTTCACACGGTAAACTGCACACTTGTGGCTTCTGGTATTTAGGTAACAGGACTTTGGCACCTAAAATACCACGGATTAATTTGCAGATAGATGTTTTCACTGAATTTATGATGCAGCACCTAAGCCCTTTGCTGGGAGAAACACCCCATAAATAACATAATTAGAAGCGACCATTAAAGTACCACTCCTGCAAATAAAGGAGTGTTTCCCAAGCAGAGCTGTTACATTGCTTAACGGCAAAATCGGGTTCTCGTTGCACTTCTCCAGCCTGGACTCCATCATTACCTGCCCTGCTCACTCAATAGACCTTTTCTGCTGCACAAACTGCGCTGGAAGTCGGCGATTTTCTCTAGGTGCCTAAGGTTTTCTGGGTGACACTATGATATATGCAGGCTGCTGTCTGCACCTCGAGAGGTAGCTCATCTTAAATTTAGGAACATCAATGGCTAGGAATTCCTCCCCTGTGAGGAAAAAAGCAACAACAAACCCCTCCTGTACGGACTGCTGTGAGAAGAAATGGCGCTATGAAAGCATCAGTCATCGCTGCCTCATTCATAGATGTTGCCTCTTGTGAGGCTTCGCTTATACAGGACTCATAAACCTTTCTAACGGGAACCAGAGGAGGGGGACAAATGGTCATATTACAGAAATACGTCCTCAGCTCGCGGCTGTGACCTGCCACACGCGGATGCCTGTTGACCTGGTGTGATGGGAAACCTCTGAACTACTCGGTCTCCGCTGTCTCATCTCAGTGACTTCAGCCTTGAGCTGTCTGGGGTGATTCAGGTGGAAAGAAATTGGTAGTATATCAAAAGCCCCCCGCTTGTTAAAAGTCTCGGGCCATCTACATGCTATGTAGGAAGCAAAAAGTAAATAACTTCTCCTGGGAATAAGTCTAGCAGCTCTGCAACGCTGCACGGCACAGACACAGGCACAAGCACGTTATCGCTCTCGGCTCAGTTTTCCCCAGTTTTTCCTGCCTGAATTTCAGCCGCTGCCGTTTTTCGCCAACCCCAGCCGAAACGCAGCAGAAGGAACATTTGAGGCTTTTCTTGGACAGCAACCTCAGCGGTGCTGTATACAGCAAGGGGGTGAAACCGCAGGGCTGGGAGCCGCAACGCGTGCACAACGATGGCGAGCGTCAGTACAAGAATCCCGTATAAATCCAGTGAATGGGAAGATGATATACATCGGGGCTAGCAGTCTACTTCAGGTTTTTTTTTTTGGTTTTTTTTTTTTTTTTTGTAGAAAAATGTGCCTTAACTATCCAGTATAAATATTTGTTTCCAGTGTTGTCATGAATTGTACTTTTCCACTGCATGCTAGCAACTCAGAAATACCATCTGATCCTCAAGCAGACACAAAGAAACTGTTTTTCAGGGGTGGGGAGGAGGGGGGGAAGCCCTTGGCATCGCTCCCTAATTTCACCCTTTAAATCCCTCTTTTCTCCTCCCCATCCAAATTTTCCTTTCGAAGCTCGTTCGATTAACACGCGTCCCTCCTGAGGACAGAGGATTCCTTGCTGGTTCTTGATTAAGAGTATTTAAGAAGCCGGGAAGGAAGATATTCTTTGAAACTGGATCTACCGTAGGATGGGAGCCAGCACACAGGACACCGTGTCTTTCAGAGAGGGCCACACACAGTGCCACTCCAGTCATATGACTTCTCTGTCACATCCTGAAGCCATTTCCAGCTCGTGTGCGAGTTTGTACTCCCATTTAGAAGAGGATGGGATATATTGGGAACACACATATGGAAACACTTTCAGGGAATCAGTTTCCATGAAATCCATAATGAGCCAAGTGGCTTCAGATGTGGCAGCATGCCTCAGATTAGCCAAAAAAAAAAAAAAAAAAAAAAGGGAAAAAAAAAAAAAAAAAAAAAAAAAAGGAAAAAAAAGAGAGGGGGGGGGAAAAGATAAAAAGAAAAAGGACAAGTCTACCCTTTCAGCCCTTATTTCAGTTTCAACAGGCGAAAAAAAGAAACGAAAAAATATTAAAAACCACTAATGACTTAGGGCTACCAAAACAGGGAGCCACAAAAAATACAAGTAATGAGAGCGCTCGTCCCTCCCCTCAATAACAGCGCTGCTATCAGCGCTGCGAGGCTCCCAGAGTGCCATCCCGACCTCCGCCGGCACGCCGAGCTCGCGCGGGGCCGGCAGAGCCGTTGCCCTGCCTGCACCAGCGCGCGTGGGTCGGGCAGGGCGCCCGCCGCGTGATAACGTGCGCGGGCAATTAAGAGCATTTCCAAAAACTGCAGCTCAGCGATTAATGGTTGGTTCAGTAAATCTCCTGGAGAAAGGGTGCCTTCAGGAGGGACATCCTCTGGATGGGGCTGACTGTACCTGGGTCATACTAAGAGGAGGATTTACGGTGGGGATGATGTGTTGGGTCAGGCAGGGAGGGGGTGGATATCATCTGCCTAATGTGCTCCAGCGGCCAGGAGCTGCAGGTCAGGAGCAACCCCCAGGTCCCCTCGCCAACGGGTACCAGGAGCTGGAGGTGGGGAGCCCATGGCCCAAGCCCCGCCGATCCCAAACAGCCCGGCAAAAGGCTGGAGGCCACATCAGTGCTGGGCAGAAGGGAAGCAGCCAGCTCATCCAACCTAGTGTGGTGCCAGAATAATTTCTGTACAGCCGAGGAAACAGGAAGAAGCACGGAGCAAGTGGAAGGAGTTCAAATGGGAACCAAAGAGATGCTACGTGCATCTCTGCGACAGCAAGCCGCGTTTTTATCACAAGAAAATAACCAGGAATTTGGCTGCTAATTGAGGCCGTATCCTACAAACCCTACTTTTCCTGACAAACAAATGACTCCACAAACAGTCCCTCTGTTTTCAATAGGGTTATTTGCGGTAGGAAGGACCACCCAACATGAGAGGATCAGGCCCTCTCCTCCCTCGCTCTGCAGCTCGCTCAAACCTTCCCCAGCCAAATCCGAACACAAAAATCCCCACGAAGTGCACAGGCTTTTCCTCGCTGCTGCTGGAAAAGCCCCGGACAAGAAGCTCTGTGGAAAGGTCTCATGTGCTATTAATACGATGCTCTCCTCCACTTCCGCCTCTGAAATGGGGATTTGCGATTTGTTTCTCAGGCTGTTTCTTTCCGCTCGAGCCTCTGCACAGTAAACTAACTCAAAACTTCTGCATCAAGGAGAAGGTCTCTTTTAAAGTTTTGCTTGGCTTTGCTTTCAAAGAGTCGTCTGTATATTTTAGAATATGTAGAATTTGCCTTTGATTTAAACCTCTCTCTTAACAATAGACAAGAGACGATTTCTCTACTGAGCGATTTAAACAAAAACAAACATATTTTGGTTACCCGGGCCTTGTTCTCAAAACGAGCTTTTTTTTTTTTTTCCCCCGAGAAAAATCAAGCCCTACGAATTGTTACTCTTCTGTCCAAAAAATCTTCAATTCACAAACTTAAATAATCCAATTTTTTTTTCCCCCTGAACAATATCGTATATGGAGGAAGAAAAGGCACCTCCCCATGCCCCAGACATCCATAAAACACGAAAACCCCTCATCTAAACAACTAAACCCACATTTCCCCCCTCCAAAATAACTTCTCCCTTCAATGGACATTTTCAGCCTGAGTCCCTGTCCACATCCAGGGCCACGATGCTGTGGGTTTGTTGGGTTTTTTCCCCCCTCCCCGGCACGAAGCCCTGTGTCCGCGGAGGTAAACAGACACACCTCGTCCTGCGGGGAGGCAGCTGAAAGCGGCCGCTTGTCTTCGGAGCGGGAGCTGCGTGGGAGCCCGCACGAGCAGCCGCTCCGAAGGCGATGAGGGCGCCCAGCCCACGGAGAGCTTCTGGATAGCAGAGAAATGAGAGGGGAGACACCAGGGAGGCATTTCCACCTTAGGTTAAGGATTTTAGCGGCAGGAGAAATTACGCTGTTGGAGTGAAAACAGCGGAAAATAACTCACCCAGCGGCAGCCAGGGTTTTTTCCCTTACAGTGAGAACATAACATTCCCCCCCCCCAAGTAACATGAACAGCGGTAACATCAGGCCATGGTAAAACTGTCAAACACGTCAGCATGACTCAAGACCCACCAGCCAAATTTTGGGAGGCTCAGGGTGCGAAGGAGCCCTGCGGGGAGATGCGTGGGCAATCGCCGAGCCGAACCGCTGAGCTCGGCTCACGGGGCGCAGAGAGAGCAGCTCGGGGACACCACGACCCTCGGCATCGCGGGAGCAAAGCTGTGGCTCTTGATGAGCCGCAGAGCTGGGCTCGCCACCACACAATGCAGACTGCCCCGAGCTTCACCACGAGCTTCGGGGAGAGGGAGGAAATCTTTGCACGCAACCACGGGGCTGTTTTAGCTAGAGCTGCTGCTCTGATGTCTAAGAATCAAACATCCTGACCAGTGCAAAGACCTACAGAGGTTTCAGTCCATGCGTTCAGGCACTCAGTGCCCGGTTAGACATCAAACTGCCATCAAATCCAGCAGGACACAGATTGCTCCACGGCTGGAGAGCAGGGTGAGAGGCACTGCTTCTCTTTTTATATTCAGCATTGCACCACTTTAACAAGATGTGATTTTCAATCTCATTTAATAAAAGCATATTTTTTTAATTTATTTCATACCCAAACTGAGCTTCTTACTAAATTAAGCTAAGTCTGTAAGCTAAGTCTCAATCCATTATAAGCTTGTCCACACAGCATCTCCATTCATCAGCTGAGCTGTAGCTTAAACCAGCCCAACTTTGAACGCCTCTAAATAAATGCTTCTTCTCCATAGTGTAAAGTCTGAATACGGTTTTTATCCTCCCAGGAAACCGGTGATGAGAAAGAGAAACAGATTTTGACCTGTAACAGCTCACATCATAAACATGCTTTAGGCTGTTTGCTGTATGGCAACTTAGGCGACACCACTAGCAGCTCAAAACACTATTGATGGTCTAAACTTAAAATCCAAGTTACCACGTCTCAGACAAACCACAGTAACAGTCACTTGAATGGCCAGAGCCCCTGGAAAATGAGAGATACTACAATTCCATAATGGATGATTAAGTTAAGACACACCGCCGTGCGCTTGCCATAGGCTATAGAAATGCACACTCCCACCAACGTCTAACGAAGCCTGTAGTTAAGTCGGGATAATCAAACTAGTCTCTGAATTTGACTTATTTCAAGTGAGAGCTTGGATAACTTCTAACCAGGCTTGTAAAAAATAAATGTATCATGGAGCTATTGCACAGGATAATTGCATATTGGGGGAAAAAAAAAAGAGAAAAAAAAAACCCACGTTACTTAGAAGTCGAGAAAGCCCACTTATCCATTAAGGTGTTGAAAGGGGAAAGGTGATGCATGGCTTTCTGGCTCAAACTACTGATTTGTTTTGTGAGTTTGGGCATATAATTTGATTTTCCTGGCTAAATTTTGCTTGCTATAAGACGGATATTTTAATACTTTGTATTAGCCAAGTGACAAAGGTCAGCAGCAGAGTTTGGAAAATACTGTGCAATCCTTTGTTGGAAGATGTTGTAAAGTTAAAAAGACCCATCAGACATTTTTTATAAGCTCTTCAACAGGTGGAGACACAGAAAAGGTAGAAGACAGACAGAATAAAGAGAACTTGGCTTAAAACAAACATTCGTACACAATCCTGATATCTGAAATAGAGAGAGATGCACAAAGTCAGCCTGAATTATCACCTTCAGTGGTCTTTATCTGCTTGAGAAAGCAACAGCTAGAACTGCTGTAAAATAAACACTCCGCCAGCGCATCTGCAGAGCAGACTGCTGAGAGCAGAGGCTGGCCCAGCTGAGGACCAGGCGCCATGCTCCAGCTCCACTGCCGCTGGAACGGTTTCCTCCATGGGCAAGCAGCCTGTCCTCAAAACAGCTCCAAACCAGTCTGGCCCACCTACGTGGGCCAGGCCAAACTAGGAACTGGTTGGGTTTGGACTACCCTTAAATCCAGCTTCCTATCTAATTTTGGAATCTAAGACGATGGCTCTTAATTAGGCTCCAGTGGTACTTAGATCCTCCCTGGCGCTCTTTTTCACTCATGAAAAAAAAAACCACAACAACATGGGTTGGCTTTTAGCAGGAATCAAAATGAAAACAAAAACAAACAAAAAATCCCTTCAGAGGGAGATATTTGAGAGAGGAAGAGGGAAGAAAGGGGGAAGAGAGGTGCCTTTTTCCCATTGCCAGGATTCCTCTGTGGCTCCTCTGGCCATGCCAGCATCCACATCACAGTTCCTGGGGACTTCCTCCGCGGAGCTTCTGCAAGACGCCTCTTCCCATGTGCCATTTCATTTCAGGCTTATGTTGCAGAGATTTTGGGTCAGCAGCCCTCCTGTGTTTTTGAGGCACTTTCTACCCTTCCTATCTGGTAAACCAGTCACCTTTGCAGAGGTCTAATTTTCAGTCATATCCCTTGTCCAGATCCCAGCCTTTGCAATCCATGCCCTTGAGGCCAGCTAAAGAGCTAGAAGCTGGACTAAAGAGCATAAACACTCTTTCTTACAGAGAGTTCTCCTCTGTACTTGCCCTCCGGCAATGCTGACAGCAGGTCTAGGTCTATTCACCATGCTGCAGTGATGACTCCCACCTTATGGCCGGGAGTCTCATTCAGAAGCCTGGGGATATTTCGAACGTATTCATAAAGCCCCCATCACTCCGCAAGCATTTATTCATATATTCTTTTATAACGTTAGCTTTGACTTCCTTTGTTTTTAAGTTTATTTTCTAGAATACTTTTAGCTGCACCAAAATGATCTATTTCAACCTTAATGAAGTTTTTTGGCTGGGATTTCTCCTTCTTTGGGACACGGTTTTATTTTTGTTTTTAGTGGCAGCAATACACATAACTAGCTGGCTGCACTTAACAGGAATGACCTGCAGATGTTCAATCCTATTCTGCACAGAGGGGCACAGATTACATGATCTCATAAGGTCCCTGTCAGTCCTGTATGACTATGACACTACAGACCTACAGGAAATAGAAGAATTGATCTAGCAGCTCCTCTGGGATTATTCCCACCTAAAGGTAAGTAGATTCACAGAGGTCTATGAACAGCTGTTAAATACAATGATGCAGATATAAACCTCCAGCTTTGGAAACCCCTACAGCTTGGGAGTATATATATACACTTATATATACATATATATATTCTGGTTTTGCACTCCAGGGGAACCGAGTGACCACTTTTGGCCATGCTGAGGTGGTGATGGGTCCTGGATGGACCCTTGGTCTAACCTGGTGGGTCTGATCTTCTGCCTCGCTCAGCTTTTTCAGTGACAAGGCTGACCAAGGCTGCTTGTCCCTTACTACAAACCGTAATGAGGAGCTTTGTGCTTTCTTTCCTGCTGCGCTTGAAGCCTGGGAGGAGTTGAAGAGCCACAGAGCTATTTCAGTACCTTCAAGCATCATCCTTGCACTCCCTTCTGACCCATGCTCACTACCACCTGGCTCTAGCAAGGCTGCAGCCACTGCTATCACCTCGTTGGCTCTCTTCATGTTTCCTCAATTCCTTCTTGCATTCTCTTGTACATCTTACAACCAGTTGTACTGTATTTAAGAGCATAAATTCATAAAGGACAGGGCTAATCTCTCTTTTTTTCCCTCCTCTTCATTAATTGTATAGTCCTTAGCACAATAGGATTGGACTTCCAGACGCTACCACAATACAAACAACATTAGCAGCTGCTGCCTATCGCGTGGTCAGCGGTGATTCCAGCAAAGGCCCATTAGCTACTCACAAATACAACCATTACTTTGATCACTGAACCACATCGCCTGCAGTAGCCAAAGGTGGGTGCTCCAGCTGAAGTCAAAACCTCACGCGAAGCCTTGTCAAGGGGACTGGAAAGGGGACTGATCTCCAGTTCCTGGAAATCTTTCAATCCCACATTCAGCTTTCAACACAACACGGAACATAATTTCAGCACAGAATTAACTACAGCAAGCTGTGTTTTTACAGACATCTATCACCTAAAAATAATGTGCTTTATACGTTTGGTCCTGTACCTGTGCTGCAATCCTGTTTTCCAAGCAAGCTCATTGTGCAGCCTAATTATATGAACTAAAACAAGGTGGACATACCTTTAGCTGCTGGCTTGATAATATTCTCTCAGTTCTAGACAGTGCTTGTTTAACAGAAAAGGGCATAAAAAAGCACTGATGCCTATGGATCAGAGAGTGATAGCCCAATTATAAGCATTAAAAATGAGTGGAAACAATGCAGGTGGGATCACTAGGGCTCATGCAGAGACTTTTCACCTCAGCTAAATGAAAGAGGCTTTGTGGGTACCCACCTTCCACTTCTCACCGCTGGAGAAGAGGCAGAAAGATCAACATGACGTGCCCTACCTCTACATTTTGCTTTCAGAATCGACGCTTGTCTTAAAGGCTCCCTTAAATGTTTTCCTCCAGTGGTGCTCCCCTTCTCTCAGAACAATTTCAAGGCCGCTTTCTCCAGCTTCCTACACTCAGCACTTCTATTTTACAAAATAACATATTACAGCAAACATTCCTGGCTACCACAGGATAACAGGTCAAGTGAGTGATTAGAGATGCTTTTGGGGAAGCTTGGAGGTGACACGGCCCAGACAGGGCTGAAGACACAGCTGACTCCTCTCCTCCTCCACAAGCACCTTTAAAATGCCATAAAACTCCCTACACAAAGTGTATGATACCTCTTTTGCCAGAACTAAACCACTTCATGCAATGAGAGCATTGCCTGGTCCAAGTAATCGCAAAGGTTTAATGCAGTTTCAACTCTCTATTTGCAAATTTGCCCGTGGAATAATTATGAATGTGGAGACCAAAGAAGTTGCTCTGGCTGGGTGTCTCCAACCCAGCAGGGTCACCGCCTGAGCTCTGAGCTGCAGGCTTCTCTTTGCTTTTGACAGAGCAAATACTTTCTAAACCTGGAGGAAAAAGCCCCTGTGACTACAGCTGTATTTCTTAAAACGAAAGGGTAAACAGTGTATAGAAGCTAGGGGAGAATGCATATCCTGCTGTCCTATTTCTGTATCTCCACCTAGGGTAGTGGCTGAGGAATTAAATTCATTTTGTTAGGAAAAAAATGAGAGGCACTTTACAATCAGGCAAATACAAAAGCAGAAAAAATCCTAAAGGAATTGCAGAAGCCCACAAAATCAGTGAAAAGCGCTTTCTCAGTGCGTTTTTTCAGGTGGGTTGGAAAAGTAGAGTCCCACTAGTAATTCAACAAAAAATAACTCCTTTTCAGAGGATACTGTAGGAGTTTGATTAAGGAAGGGAACTTCCACTATTTCACAGATCATGGTGAACCAGCAGCAAACTTAAATGACAAAAATATTTTTGCACGGTGCCTCCCCAGCTTCCTTGCAAGTCAAACCAGTTCTGCGTCCCACAACGTCCAGTTCCCTGTGGCTTCTGCCATCTCCCTGAGACCTATCACAGCAACCCCTTTTCTTACCCACCTCCTTCTTGTATCTGTCATCTCCGTAAAACCTACAGGAACCCACTCGAACCTCAGAAATAAATATCGATGCTGCAATCTGGCAGACAAAAAGTTATAGCAAGTTCAAATGAGTGGAAACTAAAGTTTAGACAAATTCAGACTAGTAATAAGACCCATATTTTCAAAGCCAGCTTAATTAGCATCTGTAACCAAAGGTTGTGGTGGATTTTGCTTCCCTGGAAATTTTTAAATGAAGACCAACTGAGTTTTCGGTTGGGTTTTTTTTTGGTTTTTTTTTTTTTCCTTCAAAGTTTATCCTCAAATTCAAATGAGAACTAATTTGGGGAAATCTTACAGCTCAAAGCAGATGATCACACAGGCTTCACTGTATTCATAACCTATGGATCTATATACCTGTGGCAAGCTCCTTACATCAAATTATTCTCTCCTCTGAGTTTACAGACGAAGCACCACTATTGCTACAAATCCTTGCCATCCACAAAAACTCCTTGGACACAGAAGCACCATCCAGCACCGGCTGGGTGCAGGCTTGTGTTCCCCTGAGGGGACCCTGCACCACCCGCACATTGCTCTTGAGGACATGGGGAACCTGTCCCAAGCTCAGGAAGGCATCGCCCGCTTTGATCCCTTCCCTCAGTCTGAAAGCAAATATTAAGAGATTTCCAGATTAGTGTCCCCAAATACCCTCCCTTTATGCATACAAAATAGTTTCTTCTCTTAATAACATCCTTCATGAGCCACGTGAAGGTGTGCACCTTCATTTTATCTCATTCATCTTCCTCTCCCTCGCTGCCTACACTGTTTTCTTTTGTACAACCAGAGAAAGCCCGAACCATTTGCACAGCTATTACCTTCTCTTTGAGTCATCAGTATCAGCCCAGTATCACCAGTATCAATGCTCTTTTAAATCTGACAACCAAACTGGCATGACACCAAATCCTCTTCTGTTAGAACATCCATTGAGAGAGGAGGAGATTTGGGCATCTGTAAAATGGGGCAAACAACCATTACAAAACCACTTCAGAAAGGTGGTGTGAAGCTCTCTAGGCTCTAACATTCCTGTCCAAATTCAGCATGGTCAAACTCTGCATGGCCAGAGATGCAAAGAAACTTCACCAAAATTCAAGGCAGCTCCAGCTATTTCCACCAGCAGCAGGTTTTGCCTCTTGAATTGTACTTTTTAGTATAAGGTTTGCAGAATTGGGTCTTTTAAACCCCATAGCTCCTGGAGGGCATAAGATACTTTTCTACCTGTCTTGTACAAACACAGTCACAGTCTAAGAAGGACCAAATTCTCCCATATTTTATGGAACCATTTCATAAATTCATTTTCTGCAATTAATCAAACCAAATCCAGTGCAACAAAGACTCAAGGCCACAGAAACTTAAGGGCAAAATAAGTGAACGTGATCACCCTATATGTACCAGAGAGCTTCATGTATGGAGTTAGATTCCTTCTCCATATCAGGACGCATGTGGTCCTGCATTGGCCACCACCACTGGCTCCAATCTAAGGTAGAAAACCAACAGCAATTCGTCGAATCGCAGAATGGTTTGGGTTGGAAGAGACCTCAAAGCCCATCTAGTTCCAACCCCCCTGCCATGGGCAGGGACACCCCCACCAGCCCAGGCTGCCCAAAGCCCCATCCAACCTGGCCTTGAACACTGCCAGGGATCCAGGGGCAGCCACAGCTTCTCTGGGCCCCCTGTGCCAGGGCCTCAGCACCCTCACAGGGAAGAATTTCACCAAGGGAATGAAGAAATCATCATATGCCTGTGCACAAGGATCAAACAAAGTCCTCGGTCCCACAGCCTTCCAGTTAGGCGCTTATTGACTTTACAGGGATTTATTATTGACTTTATTTTACACATCTAGGTAATGGCTCAGGATCTGGCCCTTTGAAAGTCTGGAATCGAGCGCCCAGTTACCCCATTAACAATTAGCATTCTGTTTACAAAACCCAGCAGAGTCAGTAAGAATAATCATTACAAAACATACTCAGACTGTGATTCCGGTTTAAGTTAATATAATTTTAATGAGTTCTTCAGAAAAGGCCTGGCACTTATGGAAAATTTCCTTAATTAATATCAGACCCTAAATTAGTAATAAAAAAAAGGCCTGAATATCATTTGGTCTCAAGCTGGAACTAAAGTATGTTTTGGCATCATTACTAACTGTTAGCAGCAAGTTCTGGAAACAGATGCAAATCTTGATATGTGTCCTAAATATAAAACACATTAAAAAAAAAAAAAAAAAAAAAAACCCCAGATAAAAATATATCTATACATCCACATATATTTGAGTGTGCTATTTCCTGCCTGTATCAGCAACAAATTTGCTCCATTTAAAAACACTCCACTTGTTTCTTTTCGGTATTTTTAAAATCCCTTATTTCAGGAATAAAACTCTTTCCTTCTGCCTTCATTTTTCCTGTTTATTTCCTCTCCCGACAACCGTTTTAAGTAAATGAAAAGGGCTTAAAGACACACATTATAATATTCAAACTTCTGAAAATCAGCCTGCTTGTTTTACCACCTAAATATGGGTATAGGTGCCTAATTTGAGGCCACCCACGCTAGAAAAATTTGGCCTTCGTCCTTGAGGTAGGGATCATGCAACGCATCTTCGGGACAGTTACTCCAATGAGAGATTTTACCCAGCAGAGAGGCTGCTATTGAAACCCCACAGACGAGTGCCAAGGTGCTGAGATTCCCAGGTGGCACCAAGTGGGCAGAAGACTAAAAATGGAAAACCTGTGGTAAATAAAATAAAAAGAACCACTGAAAAATAATGAAGAAAAAAAAAGAGAAAAAAAAGGCAAGTTACAAGCTTAGGGAAGGTAGCAAAATGTGTGGGTTGTTTCTGAAGACCCAAGCTCCCCCCAAGTTCTTTACTTTGCTTTAACTCGGTGTCACCTCGCAGGGAAAGCATTGAAAATTAGCTAGGAGAAATGGAGACAGAAACAACCTTGAGTCTCTCAGCTTCCATTAAAAAAAACCCTAAGAAGACAGAGCGAAAATTGTTATAGTCACCAAGAAAAACATCGCAGCGTAGCGAGCGCACCAGGAACAGAGCTGGCTTCTTGGGTTTGCCAAGAGCCTGAGACAATATTGCTGAAGCGTGAACCGCTCATTCATTTCAGGAGCTGCTAACACCAGCCCCGTTGCTGGCAACGGCCGCAGTGTTAACCATTTCTCTGCTCCCCAGAGCATATAAAGAGGAAAGGAATTGTGTTTTGGAGACAGTACTAATGCCTTTAAGGTCCAGTCTTGAAATGTGCTTATTACCCACAACATCTGATGAAGTTAGTAGGAATTGAGGGATGCAAGAATAGCTACTTCATGTGACTATGGGTTTTACTTAGTGGCTGTAAAGTTTTCTTAGCTCCCTAGAGGAAGATAGACAACTTTTCTTACTTAAAGTTAATAATTTTCAAAGACCAAATCCCCCCAGAAAAGGGGAAATCCTTATTATAAAGATCATGAGTGTACATGACATTAAGCAAAACCCAAGGTAATTCACGTTCAGGGTTAGAAACCCAAGATGACAACTACCACAGGACCTCAAGAAAACTCTCCTCAACATACAAACACTAAATCCAGAGGTTCAGCTGGAGCTGCTTCCATCCTATGTGTTTTTTCATTCTAAGATTTGAAGGCTTACAAGAATGAAAATTGTGTATAGGAACAGTATTGTCACTGATTAGGCCATGGCTGGCGTTCACAGGGTTGCATTTATACTTGCCAGCCCTCAGTGAGCTGGGAGAACGAGAATGTTTTATAAATTCAATATCCGATGAAGGTCCAGGATGATCCAATGATGGTCCCAAATGATGCAGAGATATCTGCAGAGCGAAACGAATTAATGGGAAAGCTTGGCTACACTCAAACTAGCAAACAGCCCAGGGTCAGGGCCCATTTTCTGGCTCTCAATCCAGCTGGGATGGTCTAGCCACAGCTGTAATATTAAATTCTTTTAGTTCCACAATGGGGTGGCTGCCTCTGAGCTGCCCATGTGAAGGGGTTCAGGACCCTGCTCATTTCCAAACCACAGCTGGGACCTGCTTGGTAGTGTGCTGGCCACCCCTGCTCAAAATCAACCTCGCTGAGAATTTAACAGTACCAGTGTTTAACAGCCCAGGCTCCACCACTATGTAATTTATTGGTAAAGATATTCCTTTCTGGCCATTTTAGTTCAGAGGGATGGACCCGCAAACCTCTTTTGTTTGAAGGCTGAGCCCAGCGTGTCCCTCACCTATCTCAGCATGTCCCTATTCGATGACACAGTAAATACAAAGACAGCAAAATGCACCCTGCATTCTCTGGGGACTCCGGCACGTAGAAGGGGAGAGTTTGGACATGGTGGCACAAGGCCAGCAACCCCAACTGGGGGAGGATGCTACCTGCAAAGAGTGAGAGCCTGGGGCTGGAAAAGGCAGATTTGGTGGATTTTTTTGCTATTTAGATTCAATTTTAATTTTCTCCTTTGTCATACAGGCATTTGTCAAACACTGTTGTGTAGGAACAGGCTCTTCCACAGCTGGTGCTGAATGTGGTCATGTTAGACCTGCAGGACAGGTCCTCCAGCAGATTAAGACATTGACCCCACAAGTCTCTCAAAGGTGAAGTAAAAAGCAAGAGACTAGCATTTAGGCAGAAGGGTGAGGAGGTCCAGGAGAAGTGTAGGGGAAGAAGTCATCTCCTCACCTCCTTTCTCAGGAGTGTTCTCAACAAAATTAAATTCAAGCTCAAACCCTGCAAACACAGAGCAGGTAGAGCTCAGGGTGAGGCAGACCACAAACCAGGACTGAAGTGTAACAAGGCTGTGACATGGATATGTTTATGGGACAGTTAAATCATCTCTTAAATCACCTCACCAAAAGCAGACGATCAGATCAGACGTGCCTGTACCTGAACTACTCACTTAGGCTCGCTCTACAGCCCATGGAGAGAAACGGGCTCTTCCAAGACACTGCCAGGGACCAGTACAGCTCATCCACAGACTGGTCAGGTCCTGCAAATGCCAGTTTGTCCCCGTCAACTCAGAAGGGAGTTGAGGCTGACTGTCTCAGACATGGATGTCTACCCTGGGGACATCTATACCCATACCTCCTTCACCTTCTGGCAAGTGCAGGAACAACCCGACCTGCACTCCCTGCTCTGAACCTTGCATGTGCTGAGGACTTGCTGGATGAGCCCCAAAGCTTTATGTAAAACGGCTGTGATGTGTATTTATATGAATCATATACATTAATTACATAATAGATACTCATGCTCCCCATCCCACATGCACTTTGGTTATGCATAGGACACAAAGACTGAGTGCATTCGCTATGAATCACGCAATAAGAGTATATCCCTCAGGCAAAACTCCCTCTAAAATGACCAAGTTCATATATTCCCATGGTTTCCAGTACAATATTATTTAATTAAGAATATTAATCTGCCAGGCCACTAACTTTCACTGTCTTCTGGGGAAGTCTGGACAGATATTTTAATAAAATATGGGGAATCCTGCTCTTTTTATGACTGAGTTGGTGCAATAAGGTAAGTCAATTGCATGGCCTTTTGAGCTTATTTTTTATTTATTCTTGATTTGTACATGAGACTTATGTACTAGAGATATCACCAGTCCAAAAGTTGCATGAGTGATGCCACATAATCTTTCTTTTTTTGCTTCATTTTTCTACTGAATGCTGCCCAAATACGTGTGAGACATCATTAATTAGTTGTACCACACTGCAAATACAGCACCGGTCCCCATTTGGAGAATAAAAGATGAACACTTGAAGTCTGACAGTTGTGGGGACTCATTTCCACGTGCCTGCAGCGTGCATGCAAACATTTCAGTTGTGCAAAGAAATCAGTCTAGACACTGACACGACCAGTTCAGCCACATTACACCAGCCTGCCCGAGCAGCTCCTCAGGGTTGCAGCATGCTGCCCTTTTCCCCTCTCCCGTGGGATGGAGAACATCACGACCTGCTAAGGCAGTCCCCCATTGCCTCCTGTCCTAAAGCCCCAAAACTTCTGATGCTCAGCCTAATCTGGGATTGAAACACAGGCATCCTCATCACCAAGAGATGTACCCACCCCAGGCTGGGGAGGACCACCACCATTTTGGCCGCGGCATGGATGTGTTTCTGGTCATGGGAGTACCATCAAAAATAGTTCTTGAGGGCTGTCACTGACAATACAACCCGGGATCACTCATTTGAAGGACGCGTTGCTTTATTGGATGGTGAATTTTCAACATCTGGGTGAGCACAGCTTAAGACGTTGTCTAGACAGAGGCAGGGAAGCCTGTGGAAAGGCTGGGTGGTGTGAAATTGTGGCAGGTAGGAAGTCCTGTGCCTGTAGGTGTGACATCCAAGGCCTAAGGGGGAAGTTTTACCCATTTTTCCTCCTGCATGATGTTAAGCAACAGGCAGTAAATATGGCATTCATTAGAATTACCTTGTATACTTTTAACAGCCTTCATAATCAGATTTCTGCCACTGTATCGGAAAGCAACGCTTGCTTTTATTCAAGGCCTTGTAAAACTCTAATTTCTCCCTCATGCACTGGAGGTGCCTGAAGTTCTCTAATGCTTTTAGTGTTTCTCAGCAGTCATTTTTTCCCCACATCAGAGCTCTGTTCTTTGAAAGACATATCAAGGAACTGTGTGGAGATTTGTGTCTGTAGGTGAGGGATAAACTGTTTGCTGTTACGGAGCAACTTTAAACTTGGCATTTCGCTCTCTACTTTATGCACACAGGGGGTCGCATCCTGCCCTCCCTCCTCGTGGCACTGCTAGGTAGAAACCCCTGAGAGGAACCGCAGGGTTTGCAGCCTGAGCATCGGAGCTTGTCCTCCCCCGCCCAGGAACGCCGCCCTGTATTTCTGACCGTCAGCAAACACTGCAGACAACCTCTGGCACTGGTGGAAGATCAAAACCCCCTTTTTCAATCTTGAATCTAACTGGAAGCAAGATAGAAAGGGTAAGAGCATTGTGGAGGCGTCGATTGAGCCCCCAAAAGAAGTATGAAGGCAACTGACTGTAGAGTACGGCAGAAAAGTTCAGTCGGCGGCCACACAGCGTACACAGCCAGGTCCTTTAGTCATCCTGCCTGTGCCCACATGCCAGGCGCTCACGTCTGAATACACACAGACAAGCAAGGGCTGCAGGGCAAGTACTTGGTGCTACAGCTGCCGCAGCCCCAGAGGAGCCTCTCCTGGAGGTATCGCTGGGGGCACAATTGCAAAAATAACCCACTCGACAACACACGGCCCCGTCAGGAGGCTCCGACTCAAAGGGAACCTGTTTCGGGCCAAACAAAGCATTTCCTCAGCATCAAGCAGATCAAGTTTTTTGAAGCAAGTCAGCGCATTGCACAGAGAGCCCGCAGGAACCTGCTCCACCACCCTCCAACCCTCGGCCCACATGGAGACGTTCGGTATCTCCGAGCAGGCAGAGGACCGCAGAGGTTTCCTGCAGCTGTTGGTTTGAGAAACAAAGCTCCCCTCCTCCAAGATGAAAGAAATCAAGGCGTCTGCGCTAATCAAACCCTACACGCCTGCTGGCTGAAGTTCAGCTTGTCAGGGATGCAGCTCAGTGGAGTGATCAACATTTCCAGCGCTACAAGCTTGTGGAAGGGGAAAACACGACAGCAAGAAATTCACCTGGCTGCAAGTCAAACAGGTGTATGGCAGCAGCATCCAAGATTATAATAATATCTTGCAAACATGCAAAAAATAGATGTAATAAGACTGATCCTTTGGTTTTCATTAATGAATCATAAAGGCTTTCTTTACATTACACATGCTTTTCTGGCATACGCTGCCAATATTTCCACACTTGCAAGGTTGGAGTTTTAATACTAAGCCTCCCTCCCCTAAGGTTCCTCATTTTTGGCAAGATATACAAGGTGACTGTGTGCCATGACAGGCGCTATCTCACTTTCAGGCAATCAGACTACTTCACACAGATGGTTTTATCGCTGAGACCATTAGAGATGAATTGCACAGCATGTAAATGTACATTTGTTTGATAAAAATAAAGTCTCAGTTCCTCACTGCTCTCTTGACTATGTTCCTAAATGTATTTCCTCTCCCCTGCATCATTCCAAAGCACAGTTTGTCCAATCTTTACCCTAAAGTGACTCAGCTGGTTTCTGATAGGCATCTTAAGGACACATTAACTAAGGAAATAGGCTTTCTTGAGCTACTGGATTGAAATGTGGGAGAATGAACCTTAGCTTTAACTATTGAAGAAATAAAGGCATCTATTTGTCCGGATGCCTAACATCACACACACATCACGAAAGTAAAGCACCAAAAAATGGAGAATATCGCAATTACTTTAAAACACGCACGTAAACATCCTCTTGTAGGGGAGAAAAAAAAAAGAAAGAATTTGTTCATAGAAACAGGTTCACAATTTAAAAATAGTGTGATCTGCAATGGACCTAGAGTCATTCAAATGATACATACTCAGAGCAACGTAGCAGCTCTTCCACTCCAAAAAAAAAGGGACCTGGACCCCCACCCGCCATGCGGTAATCCTCTTTTCACCGCCTGAGCTTTGCTTTTCTCATGAAGGTTTGTCTGAGGCCACGGAGGCAGCCTCTGCCAGTCCTGTTCCTATCTGCATAATTCTTTTAGGCAAAACACAGTCTTTACCTGAGAGGCGTCTGGGCACATCGGTGATGGCTGGAAGTCCTGTGCCTCGAGTAGAGGACAGGGGAGTTGTGGAGTGAATGGACGGTGAAGTCATCTGGCTCAAGTAGGATGGGTAAGACTGGTCATAGGACCATGGTGGGGATGACTGCGCCTGCCTGGGGTCTAGGGAAAAAAAAAACAAACAAAAGAAGAAAGAGTAAATTTTTTTAAAAGGGAAGAAAAAATTTAGGGCATCAACAACCTAATTAAAAGAGGTGGGCTGACTGAAAATGCACGTGTCAGTGCTATACGGAATGAGAACGCAATGAAACACAACCTGCTCCTCTAGGACTCAACCCCGGCAAGTCTCACTGTGCTTTTCCCTCCCCATAACAATTTTTTAGGGGAATGAATGGAGCAGTGAGCAGAGTTTTAAAAGACCTAGCAGCTGTGCTGCAAATTCCTGGTGTCTCTCATCCAGGTCTAACAGCGTGTTATGCCAGGACTTGCTAGTCCTTGTGGATTCAGACAGATAAGCAGACGTAATTACGAGATCCAGGTCTGAGCTTAGGAAGTGGACTTCAGAGGTGGGGAGACTCCACAGTCAGCACTTGGCATGCCTGTCAAGTTGTTGTCCAGTTCAAACATTACACAGTCATGTTTGCAGTGCTGAAAATACTATCCAAGAAGGAAAATGTCATTAATCTTATCAGCATCCGTCCAAAAATGTCACATTTGGATGCTGGCCCAATTACCTCCAATCACCTCAATTACAACAACATGAAACCAAATGGTTTGGGATAACTATCAGAAGCTAATGATGTCTTTTGATATATTTGCTGCAGCTCACTAGGAAGGAAATGATTTTAAGGATAAATACAGTTTATATTTTGCTGAAGCACTGGTGGGTTGCACTAAGCGAGAGAGAGGGAGACCTAGTTTTACTCACTGGTGGTTGGATTTATAAACTTTTTGCTCTCAGTTAACATCTGCTGACAAAGATACCACTGAATGCCTCATAAATTATTATTTTCATTTCTTTACTTCGATAAAAACAAAGCACAATCAACCCCGAAGTTTGTTTTGGGCATTGCAGGATAAAGAGAAATCTCTCTGAACTGGCTCATAGAAATCGTAGCACATCCCTCCAGATCCTCTCCAATATTTTCAGTGAAGCACATCGGGTCCACACAGTTTGGAGAACCTGCTAGATCAGAGCACAGTGCTAAGATCCTGCTTTGCAGACAGCAATGCGATAGCCACATGGCATACGCAAAGGCACCTTTTCAGGACATTCAACGGTTTTTTTCTTTTTCTTTTTTTAACTCCTTTCCCTGCTCTTCCACACAGCAAAACCTTGTAGGTTCAGCTATTCCTTGTTTATTTTTTCTATTCAGACATGATTTGTTTGAAGAGATGTCTGGAAAGCAGATACTTCCTTGAAGCAAAATAACTATATAGATATATATAAAACCCTCCAACTTTCCAATTTAATTTTAAGAGGATTTTCCCAGAGTTTGCCATTCATATTAGAGCTGAGTAACATAAATGGTTAACATAAACTCCTCAGAAATCCAAAGGACACTTGATCATTAAATGTAATGAACTTCTTTGTTTTAACAATTTCAAGGCTAGGGTTGTATAAGTTGGCACAGGTTCAAATCTGACTGACTGCTCGTTGTTATATCTGATATCGACATATTTCTCTGCCTCATTCCACTACTATAATTCACCATTCAGTCCATGGTAAATGATCTTCAACTGGGAACGGAAAGCCTAGGCTTGCTGGGAAAACAATCTTAAAATTAATGATGTGTCAGGAGCACAATCTCAAATCCAAGCTCCTTCAAACTCCAAGAGCTTTTCAATCTCTACTTCCGAATTCAAAACAGAGTCCCATAAAGTTTTGATTTTTAGGTCAGCTCCAATGCTGGAAGGAAGTTATATAGCAGGTAAAGGCTAGGGGAAAAAAAATCACAGCAGAGGATGTTTTCACAGGATTCTGGTTTAAGACGGTGAAAACCTCAGGAAAGGAGCTGCCTTCTGGAGGACTTCTGGTAGTGCAGTTCTCATGGCATGAGGAGGTCTTGAGTGTCTCTGGCACCCTCACCACTTTGAAGACCCATGCCAGGTGTGGTTTTACACCTAAATCCTTAATCTAGCAAGTGTGAATGCCTGTGTGGACACAAGAAGGACAAATGGCAAAAAGTGGTCTTTTGAAAGCTCATGTGGTCTGTCAAAACAGTATCTCACACTGCACTGTCAGAGACAGAATATGGGGCTGCTGACCACCAGCTGACCCAAAAATACGTTACATATTCTTAGGATATTTAGCTTAAATTTATGCACGGCTTCTATTGCTCATCCCAACCTCAGTGCCGCATTACCATTTTTCTTTTAAATATATATATTTGATTTCAGCTCTCCATGAGTCCAATAGTGCAAGATTTTAAACTGCAAATTATTTTAGAGAAAGAGAAAAAAAGAAGTTGGACTGTTAATGAAGACACTATGTTGTGACTTAACTGCTTCTGACCCTGAAGCAGATCTGCTTGTTGGACTTGGGTAACTCACCCAACCTTCATTTGCCATAATTTTGACTTAAATTTAAGGACAATAATGATAAATCATTCCCCCACTGTGTTTTGCATATTCAGTTGGTTGTTTCTTCAAGGGGCAGGCACTGCCTCAGTCACAAAATGGGGTGCTTATCTCAGCTGGAAACTTTCAACCCAGATATTCAGATGAGTCCCTCTGAAACTAGAGTGCAAGCAACTTAGCTCCAGGGAAATGAGATCATGTCTTCTCAGGGAACAGGAAAATAAAGAGGAAAACCCCCAACAAAATTCCACATCAGGTGATGCGTCATTGTTCAGCGACAGAGAAGGACACAGTACCCCAGGCTGGAGGGTCACTGCAATTCCTCCCACCAAGGCAGGGCTGAGGTCATGGTTAGGGTGAAGAATTTTGCTCTGGAGCTGACTGGCTTCAAGCATTATCTTTGGAAAGTGAAGATAAGAGTTTCACCAGATCATGAAGTAAATGCCCTAAAACCAGCCTCCGGTCACAGACAGCAGCCAAGGTTTGCTCAGACATGAGAGAAGAGAGCGGTGAAAGGCCTTCGCCTTGTCAAGTCGCAGGCGATCTGCTAGCCCACAGGGTAAACCTTGCTGCTCAGTGGTGTTGCCCAATCCCCAGAATAAAATGCTGTGCTGTGTAGTCCTCGAAGGAGGACGTGCAGGTGGGTCTGACATGGTACCCTTTGGTCCCAACAGCAGACATCTCCTGCAACACTGCTGGAGGAGAGACTTTGGCCACTGAGGCCAAACCAACCCATCTCTTCTGGCCCTACACGCCACCAAACCAAAGCTCCTGAGGGGAAGGAGGGAGCCAGGGGCACCGCGGGCAGGCGCCTGCCAGTGCTTCTGGGGCAGAGCCAAGCGGATGCTTTTGGGGGAAACACAACGACGTCCTTAGGAGGGTCACCTCCTCCTCACTTGGGTATAGAAGGGGTGGAGTGGGTATTTAGCCCGTACCACAAGGAACGAAGCTACAAGTGGATTTGTGAGAGCTTTTCCTTGGTCCACTATGCCAAAGACCAGCTTCTCTGTTTGCTGTGGCTGGAGGGTTCACACATGTCCGTTGGGCCCCTGTGGCCCGAGGGCTTTGTGCGGTCACCAAAGCACCATGTGCTCTTCAGCACATCTTCCCAATTGTGACAAGCCCAGAACAGATGAGAAACCTTGGAGGTCTGAGACAGAGTGAATGTGAATTACCTCCGAAACAGTGGAAAACGCTAAAATAAAAATAAAATACTCTTTTCAAGAGAATGCCCCCCACCCTCTCATACAGCAACCACGGGGAAGGGCTAGCAGAGCATTCAGCAACAGCAAAGGAGGCAGAGGGCCACTTTGAGTTGGCATTTGCACTTGAAAATTTTGGAGTGGTTACCAAGAGCAGTCCTCCTTTTGCAAACATTTCTGTTACGCCTGCGTGGGTGTGAAGAAAAGTGCAGCTTTCAGCATCTTCGTTCACAACGGGGCATATCGTGCGTACGCCAAGAAAGCCTGGGCACAGGGCGGCTGAAGCAAGTCAGCGGGGCGAGGTCTAAACTAACGCACAAACAGCTCTGTCCTGTTTGCACTTCCTCGCCGAAGCAGGAAATATTGAGTATTGCAAATTATTTTGTGTCTAGGTTTTACTGCCACATTTATAGTCAGTGGGAGATACACATGGTTCTTGACCCTTGTGGTCCGTGATTGACTGCATCAACGGACAATGGGCATTGATGCTCAACAGTCAATAAGCGGTCTTAAAAATCAGTCTAAGATTGGACACAAGGTATAAAACAAAACAAAACAAAAAAGAATGAAAAAACCTCTAGTGACCCCTTCTCCCACCGATGACATTGGCTCTCCAGCAACATGGCTTCTCTTCCTTCAACGGATATGTTCTGAAGTGTCAATGCAGAGAAGGAAAAGACCCGTAAATAGCCCTGAAGAATGTTTTTCCACTGCTTTGGCACTGGATTATGAAGCACGCAGATTTACTATAGAAAAAAAAATACTAATTTCCTATTTCCCAAGCTGAGTTACGTGATCAGAGCACGGTCACAGCCTTGCAGCTCCTTGGCATACAGTCTGTAACACCTCAATGTCACGTGCACGCATGCACTTCGCAAAACCACTCTCATTTAAATCCAGCCATCAGCTCTAGCACTGGCTGCTGCTGATTGTATTACTGCTACTGCCAATGCTAAAAAACAAGCTGTCTGGAGCTATCTTTGGTAAACACTTAAATCAAATATCCTCACTTCTGATCTTAACAAAGGCAAGATGACTTTCTGCATGAGTAACCCAACTATTGTTGTAAAACCACCACCCCCAGCAAAACAACAACAACAAAATTGCAACCTCCTTCTCTTCTCTATTTCTTAGAAATATGTAAAAGCCCAGGGCTTGATCTGGATTTCCCAGTTCAATCAATGAAGCCAAACCCAATGGAGTTACACCCCAATGGACACAAGCGTAATTGAGACCAGATTTTGGCCTGAAGAACCTCTGAAATCATTTCTCCTCCCACACCCCAAGAGTCGCATTTCTAAAAGAAAAAAAAAAAAATATTGAAACTGAACAAGTCATGCCAGCAGTGCAATTAAATTGGGGGGGGGACACGACAGTTAAAAGAATACTTTAATACGAGGGACGCAAGCTTTACCAAATGGAGGTTCACAATGGCAACTTGCCAGTCGCCTGAAGGATGCAATCAATTTGCATAAAATACAGCAGACTGCAGCCACCCTCGTGTTCATGGCAACAGAAATCCCAGCTCCACCACCTCATCTGCTGAGTCTTGTAGCTTTTATTCCACGGTACAGTGGGCTGAAGGCATAATTCACTCTACAAGCCTACTAAATGATCTGTTCCAGGCAACCACGTACTTTGCCTGATGGGCTCTCACATTGACGTGCACCAGCTACAAACTGGTGCGTGCTTAAGAGTGCTGGTGGTCCCAGGTAGAACAGAGTCAGCCCCTGGCAGGGTGCTTACATAGTGCCAGTCTAATAACACCTACACAGTTTCTGTTTCAAACCTGTCCTACCAACGATGGTCTGGGAGAACAGACATGGGTCTTTGAGGCAGATGCTGCAGAGCTTCATATCTAGAGCCCAGGAGAACCCTGTGATGAGCATGGCTTTCTGCCTTCTGACTCCACCAAAGGGCCGCATCCGGCCCATTCCCTCCATGTCCTGAACAGGGGAACTAAGGAGGGCCCAGTTGGTACCATCCTCATCCTCCATCTGAGAGTCAAAGGTCCTTTCTGCCCATGGCTTTCCCAGCAGCCTCAGTTTACACTGCCCCTGAAACCAGTCCCTGAAACAAGTGGAGATGGCTCCCCCCACTAACTTCCAGGTAAGCCAGCTCTGAAGCCTTTGAATCTGCTTCCTACAGCCCTAGGGATGCTGAGAAACTGAAGCATAACGTTGCTGAAGTGCATGGCGGGGGGGTGGTGGTGGGGGGGTGGGCAGAGAAGAAGAAAAGAAAAAAAAAATATTTCCCAGGACCTGCTTTTGAGTGCTGTTACTTCAGCGATGAAAGTCCCAGGTTGCCTACGGATCAGAGCGTGTCGCAGTGGTGATGGAGCATGAAACCTCACTTAACTCCCACTTCGCAGTCCCCGCAGCCCAGCCGCCGGGGTCCTCGTGCCGACCGCATTCCTGCCATCACGCCCGTGGCTTTTCCTGGCCAACAGAAGCTATTCCTCACCGTTCGCGTTTCAGAAAAACAACAGTTTTCCTCGTTTCATACTGAAACACTGATGCAACAGCTCAGCGTCTGAATGGGATGTAATCGGATCCGTGGGCAAACTGCGCGAGTGCCGTTAGGGAAAGGGAAAAGAAATAAAAAAGCAAATATACCAGTACCCAAATGCGAACAGACAGGATTCCTGATTTACGGGCAGCAAGCAGGGTTCAAATTGAATCTGCGTTGCCTCAGCAAAGGCATCTGCTTATTGGACGATTTGTTTTTTAATGACCCTTCGCTGTTGCTTTCGCAGAATCCTAGTTAAAATGCCATGTCGAATAAGGGGAACTCTGTGCCTCGTACTGCCACAGCCCGGTCCTGTGGTGGGTTCAGGACTGTGCCGTGATCTGTAAAACCTGTACTCCGATACTCTAGGAAAATAAACACAACCCAGACAGAGAAAAGAAATATAAGAGCGAACCCCAAAGTGCTGAGTTCTTTCAGACTCAGGTGTGGGCCAGCCAGGCTTTAAATATTATTTCTGTTTAATCATGCAATAGCTATGCAAGACCCGAAGTGGAATGAAACAAAAAGAGTTTATGTGCTTACTAGCAACAATATGGATTTTGTCGTAGGAAACCAGTATTTACTGTTCAGGTTATTAGAAATTAATTATTTTCCCTAAATTGCTAGGTAAAAAGATTAAGAAACAAAGGTATTTCTACAGGAATGCTTGGTTAATTCCAATAAAGGTAATAAATCTCTGTTTTTCAGACAAGGGTCTATTTTCCCTTTAATACATACCCAGGCCATACCAGCCCAGCGACCACGTTAAGAAGCCAGTGGGTAATTCCCACTGAATTTCACACCACAACAAGAAAACTGGTGGAAATGGACAGCCCAAACAGCTCACTCCCTACCACCACACCACCCCAAACAGCCGGATGTTTAGCAATTTCCCATGGTCACCTAACACCCGATCAAAGAGGTGCCTCATCTACGGCATCAACTTTGCCTCTCGTTGGCACGGGTTGTGTGGCAATGAGCATCCATTCATCCCAGAAGAACTCGGAGGGACTGTCCGCAAAAAGCATCCCGGCACTTTGGTGGAACATCAAAGCGCGTAGAGCTTTACAGATTACAATCAACGTCCTGAAGAGCACCAAAAAGCCTTGTGGAGAAGCCGGAGCAATTCACAGAGCTCGCACCGATCTAACATGCTCAAGCTAATCGCCTTATTAAATGGGAGGGCTCCCAGAAAGCTAATGAGTAGCCTTTGAGGGCTGGGTGTTTGAATTTTCTAAAGTGAGGACGAGACAAGGGTGGAGAATAACATGGCAAATATTGTACCAGACCACTGATTGACTGCAAACTTTAATAAGCAGCCAAGTCCTCACTGTTTTGGGGGAAATGAGAGCAATTTGGGATTCTAAAGTATCCCACAACCGTGAGCTTATCTGGCAAGAAAAGCACATGATCCACAATAGATGGGAAAGTCAGCCTGCCCTCCTTGGTTCAGCTCACTCCCCTCTGCCCCGCCAGCACCGCAGCTTCCCTCTCTCGATGAAGTCCCAGCTGGTACTTTGAACTGCTGACTTAAATTTGCAGAGGACACAGCGAATGCCACACAGCTTTGTTTCCAGTCAGGCTTACTTAAAGTTCATCTGAAGTTTTCACCTCCCGGATCTGTAAATGCCACTGCTGCTGCTTCATAACGAGGCAGAGACGTATTCTATTAATCAAACGCAGCAGAACATTTTCTACAGGAGGCATTTATGTGAATGAGAGCAGCATATGAGGCTAAACTCAGCTAGGAAGAAAATTACAAGGGGTTCTCAGTTCTCGTGCTTCAGGCCATAAGCTGATCACCAGATGGGGTCAGGAAGGATTTCACCCTCCTTCGTTCCTAGATATAGTGTTGCACAATAGGTAAACTATGGAGGCACAAGGAAGAAGGCAAAAGGCTGATTACAGTCGCGGATTTTCCCCCTGCTTTCTCAGGAACTATGTCCCCAAACACTGCCAGACAGAAGACAATAGGTTAGAAAAAGTACCGCGCTTCAGCTTGGCAGTTCTTACCCAGAAAATGATATGCACAGCAGCCCTGACTCCACACACCCAACGAACAAAACACTAAGCCCAGCCAAAAAACCTGCTCTGGGAAGCTGGTGAGCAGCAGGTACCTTTTAATGGGCACTATCAACATATTTAATATATCACAAACATTTTATGCCAGTCAAAGCTAGGCTTCTGGTTCTGGGAGATCTTTGCCACAGTTCATGGGAACAATTTTTTTGTGTCAATTCTCTGAGTGCTTTGGGTTCACATTAACCCACTTACTTCTCTTCCTTACTGCGAATTAATAAACCAGTTGAACTTAAAAAAGAAGAAAAAGAAAGAAGAAGAAAAGCCACAACACTTTGTTAAAACCGCTAAGTTTCAGCTGGTATCATGTCAAAACCACTTGAAACATGAAACCAGAAATCCTCTTAGGTTGACTCAAAGCTATGTCTATACTAGGAGTGCTTTACCAGTAAAGGAATACTGGTACACAGGATTGGAAAAGGTCTCCTGGTATGGATGCAACTATAGCAGCAAAACCGAGTTTTAAGCTGGTCTAGTAAATAAAGCCAAGAGCTTTGTCGAAGGGACTTGCATCTAGGTGAAGTCCTCCAACAGTTCTAGCAAGTGAATTGGTCAGGAGCAGCACCTCTTCACAACCAGGATAGACACGAACACGTTTTCAGTGCAGAAACGGCTAAAATTAGGTAAAGGTTGGTTTGAAACTCTTTTGAAAAAAATTAACCAGCTCTGAATTTAGAAAAAGATGACAAAAACGGTTTATTTTGTAGGCTTCACAATTTTGTTGCAAACTTCTGGCAGAGCTGCAGTTAAACATCTTACTTTGGTCTTATAATCTGTGACACATGGTACGTTACGATTTTTCTCAGCACAATGAAATCTGTCTCTCAGCATGCAGTCATAAACGTTGCACACAACCCTCACAAGCAACCTTTGGAGATTTCTCCATAACCCGGTTCGTTTATTGTGACAGTGGTCAGCACTGGTAACAGGAGGAAACCGCCACGTGAGAAGATTGTATTATTACTCCGATAGAAAGGCCATTAAGCGCTGCCCGCTTCCCTCAACACCAGCGCAAAATAAAAACACTGAATAAAAATGTTCATTCTAATATGTACACACACGGAGGACAAGGCAGAGCAACGTGGCAGTTTGAATTTCACCAGATTCCTACTCAATTTACCCAGATTGACTATTTTGGGCTATTTTGAGTTTACGGCAAAAAGATATTTTAAAAAAAAGTAAGACATTTTCAGCTTCAAACGCTATAGAAAAATCCACTTCCCACCTAGCTTCGCTTGGAACACATCTCTCGCTCTGTACCAGCCTCTTGTACTGCAGCTGAGACACAAATATCCATAAGCAATTACTACCGTTGCCTGTGCAAGCCAAACCTATGGTTCTGTCTCTTACCTGTAATCTGACTCTGTCCTTGTGGATTAAAAGGACTTGGTGCAGAGTTCAGAGAGGGCCGTGGGCTCTGGGTCGGGACCCCTACTCTCATACTGGGATGAGGAATGCGCCCTAAATCACTGAGGCGTTCAGAGAACAAACTAGGTTTAGAGTCATCAAGCTTCTGTCTGTGCCCTGGAAACAGCAAATCATAAAATAAAAGCGTTAATGACAAGGTTTAGTAATTTAACACACCCCCAAAAAAAACCCCAATACGGCCTCTCAGGGCCTGTTATTAGATTTAACGGACTTACAGGTATCTCAGCTACCCCCGATAACACAGCGACATCGGTGGGGTGATTTGTGTTTTGGGCACGGTTGTGCTGATGGAAGCCTTATTGAGTACAACTGTGCCCATACAGATGTGTAACATGTTGCAATTTGGGTCAAAATAAGCACTTATGAGGACACCCACACAAGGTCTTTTTGTCTTTTTTTTTTTTGCTGTTGCTTTAAACTACTTTAGGTAGTTAAAGGGAGAAACTCTTTTCCAAAAGCAAGCCTCATATGTAAGTACAAGTTATCAAATGGGACAATTATTCCATGCCTGGTTTATATGTTCTGGATTTTTGCTAGGAAAATGCAAGCTTTTCTTCTCCCCTTATTTTTTATTTTTTTCTTTAACTCTGTCACAGTTAGTCATCAGCTTTCATTCCTCTGGGAGATTTTCCAAAAAGTAAATAGTCACTGTCGTTTGAGAAGAGCAATATTGCAAGGAAAACCTTTAAAGCTGCTGCCCAAGACTGGGTCCTACACTCCCTTGCATGGTCAGCCTTACTCAGGGCTCCCACTTCTCTCCCCAAAACCAGGCTACCTGCCCTCATGCCGTACGACCGCACTTGGAAAAGTTATTTATGGGTGCTCGGTTGTCAAAATGTAAAGGGAAAAAAAATGGTGAAAGTAACAGGATGCTCTAGCTGGTACTGCCCATAATGTCATTGAGACGTTTCAGGAGTAAAGGCTTTACTTCTCTCCTTGTATTTTTGCTCCTAGGTATAATTTCTTTCCAAAGTAGCAACAGGATGCGCCATTGCTCCTCGCCCAACGGCGCCTTTGAACGTGAGGCGCAGAAGGTGCTATTTCTATCGTTCAACGTACGGAGAAACAGGCCTGCATAGAGATTAAGGTCAGGACTAATTTTACTTAACTTCAGCCATTCATAAATCAGGCATCTAGTCTAAACTCTTCTAATGTAGACTTCCTCTACAGTTAATGGAAAGAAATAGCTACTTCCAGAGGGCAATTCGTCTCATCTGTCTCTGACACCAGCCTTGAAACAGGATGATTCACCTTCTGAATTTGCTTTCTCTTCCTCCTCTGATCAGAGAGGGAGCACACATGACTAGTTTAATTAGACACTCTCACCATTAGTCACCATTAAATGGAATTAATCTCACCCTAAGTTGCCGACCAAGGTCACACCAAAAGACAGGCCCAGACCCCCAGCTGCAACCAAGAACCACATCTGCCTCCCTCCCTGTGAGCAGTGCCGGGGCACAGGCCCAAGCAGTCCCTGGGTAGGGTATTTTTATGCTTTTAACAATAAAAAAGGGTCCCTGGTAGGGTGTGGGCTTGAACCCTCCCAGATGATCCCCAGTGGTTTGAGATAATCCACCTTGTCCCTCAGCAGCGTGAACACAGCCATGAGAGTTCAGCTTTGCACGCATGGTCAGATTGTCCCATTGGTCTGAGGGCCAGAGAAACAATTCTGGCAGCGGTTAATTTATTTTAAAAGCATAAATGAGGCCACTGAATCTTGAGATTGAACCATCAGACTACCATTCTTAAAAAAAAAGTCTTCTAATGGTACCTTTCACCACAGTGCTGAGGTACATGGGTTCACATCATCTAACCAGAACCATGGTGCCTAAATGTCATATAGGCAAAGCAATGTCAATACTAGACAGCTAAATCTAAACTAGATTCAGAGAAATCATGGTTCCAGACAGAAAAGTGAAGGATTCAGGTTGGGAGATGAGACAAAACTGGATGGAATTTAATTTTGGAGAAAATTCTCCAGCAATCTAAAAAAATTAGTTAGTTGATCCATTATTCTGCACTTTGAAGTATCATTTTTTGCCTCCAGGATGACTCAGTCTAAAAGCACGGGGTAGACGGGAGCTTTCTCCTCCAGGAGAAGGTGCTGCTCTGTGTTAGAGTCGAGGTGGGTGGCTACTCCTCTCTTCAGGAGGTATCAATCACTTTAAATGGGGAACAATTTTTGGTGGGCTTGTAACAGCTCTGTAATGGCAGCTGAATTAACAGGATAGCAACTAACCTGGTAGTCTGCAGCATTATCTTTTCAATCTATTTAAATTACAAGGCGTAAAAGCTGGGTGCTGCTAAGCCTGAAGAAATGACTTTCACACGCACAGGCAGTCAGTGTTCTCTTGGGATTTCTCTTTCTCTTTATTCCTCCACAATTTTTACGTATTTGATTTTCCCTTTGAAGTCCTATTTTTCCACTCTGTGTTTTAAAAGCATCTCCTCCCCCTCCTCTTTTCTCTTCTACTTATTCCTAATCACATTTCAGCAAATTCAAGAGGGCTCGAAATCAGGCAAACGTGATTAGCCTATCTCTGGCCTCACACACCAGGACTGACTTTACCTGGGAATGAATCCACCCCCAAAGTGAATTTTAGTTTAAATTTTTGTAGAAAAATCCTGTGCTATGTTCATACAGCGCCTTTTTTCCTAAAGAGTCACTAAGAAACTGCTGCACAAGCTGTTTTAGCTGCCTTCAGATAACTCGATGAAGGCTTATTACACAGGTCACCCCTCCTGCACCAACCTGTGCCTGATAACCCCCAGCTTTGTTTTCATCGTGCTCTGTTTGCCCGTGCATAGCTTTGCTAGAAAAGAGGTTATATTTAATTATGCGTATTATTATGATAATCAACTAGATCTATCACTGAAAGACAAAATTCAGCAGGATAGCGGTGCCCTTTTGGTGTAGGCAGGCGGAAAACAGAAGGAAAAAAAAAAAAGAGGAATAAAAGGTGGGGCGGCGGGGGGGAGAAGAAATAGGAAGAATGATTCCCCCATCTGGTTGAATTGAAATGATCTAGAGATGCATGGGTTTGGGTGTTGCCATCTTCCCTCCTCGAAAATAATGTAGGGAAAAGATTGCTCTATGCACATCTGGAAGACCCCAGGCATCAATAGAACTGCAAGTCCCCAGGAAGCAGCAAGGGGCCGAAGGCAGACTTGCCTTCTCCTTCTGGCCACTTAAAATTTAGGGTTGTGACACAGAGTCATGGTGTGACAAAGAGATGTGCAGAAGGAGCCACACTCCCCCAGTGAAATGTCCCAGTGAGATAAGATTAGGTTACAGCTTCGCACGTTATGGGTTACTACGCTTTGGTAAAAGCTAAGACGTGCTCACGTTGAAAGCAAGCAGGGAACTCAACACAATCTTCATATTCAGGAGGTGCTCACAAAGAAGTGTAGGCAACTTAAATAAGTCTCATGCCCTGGTTCCTGTGCAGAAAAAAAACCCTAAAATCCCTATTAAGTACAGAGGAGCCATGAGGTATGGGCTGAAAACGCTCTAAAAAGGCCTTCTGAGTAGCACATAAGCAGCAGCAATGAAATATGTGATACATGTTTAAAACTCATTCCACAAGCTGCTTTTCATCTCTCATTGATATATGCGTCCGTTGACAGAGAAATTCCTGATCCCAGGGGAGTGTGCTAAGAAAAGCTGTATTCCTTGGTCTCAGTCATGAGGCGTAATTTTATTTCAGGAAAAAAGATTAGGGTAGCAAGTGTGGATAGCTCAGGGAGAATCTGTGATGTGCCACAGCAGTGAGTACATTAAAAAGTAATATAAAAGCTACATAAAGACTAGGACAAAATAAGGTTGCAGCAATCCCAATGCCTGCGACACCGCATTTCGTGCCGGTTACTCTGTTAACAAAGATGATTTTGTGGAATGGATTGGGCTTGGAGGGGGGACACAATGGTTACAGACACAGGCAGTCTTGGATATGAAACACAGCCAAAAAGACTGAGGCCGTCCCATGAGGCAGTGAATAAGGATGGAACCCAGTCGCCATTGGAAGAGATCAGGAGATGGAAAAGAGATAGGAAAAATTGCGAGTTAGTAGACAAAAGCTGTACCAGTTGTTCTGATTCGTCTGTTGTCCGAGTGGAAGTGTTCAAGGCCCGGTCGGATGGGGCTTTGGGCAACCTGGTCTAGTTGAGGTTGTCCCTGCCCGTGGCAGGGGGCTGGAACTAGGTGATCTTTAAGGTGCCTTCCAACCCAAATCATTCTAGGATCTATGATTCTATAGTACAAAATATGTTAGATATCAGAAATGCATTATTTACTCCAAAATGAGGAGCAATACTCTGGTCTCTCACTGCTACTGTGCCACTTCAAGACAAACACCAACCTGAGTATTAGTTTCTGGAGACAAAAAACCTTGCAAACACCAACCTGATCATTAGTTTCTGGAGACAAAAAGCCTTGCCCAGTCCAAGTACCAATTTTGGCCATTTTACATGAACCAAACCAGAATATTGTACTGAGAGAGTGCAAACTGCAGCCAGCCAGGACGGCCACAGAACACATTAAAATGGCCCATAGAAGCTAAAGCTCAATTGTCACATCCCAGGGATGGCAGGAGATGTGAGCAGACTTCATCTCCAGCTTAATCATTTCAGTATAAACTAATCGAAGGAATGTCTCCCAGATCACAGGAAGGCATTCTTGAGTCTGCTGGATGTGGTAACTGGAAAGGGACGTGAGCTTGTCTCTCATCACTGAACTTCCACTGCTCCGCTGGGGAAGTCAAGCTGTAAATCGGGCCGTGGAAGAGGCTGACTTGCAGAATGTAAATGTGGTGTTGATGCTTGAAGACTTCTACCTCCTCGGGGAGGAGGGGTGTGCGTTTTTATCTTTCAGCTTGTGGGTGTGGAACTGAAAACTAATCAGATTATGCTACACGTGGCCTCGCCAGATGCTGACACTCAGGGACTCCCTTTCTTTGTACCGCGTACACCACCCACCAGTTTGTGTATGTGTGTGTGTTTTTTTTTCTGGTACCAAGGAGATCTGGTTACCAGATTTTCAACAGACGCTTTTATCACTCTCAAGTGGGTTAGCTATTTTCAGTCATCGCCCAGTTCTATCTTTTTTGCTTTTGCCTTAACAACAAGAAGTATCACGGGAGTCAGGTGTGTCTCTCTGTAAAAGAGCCAAGGGAAGGCAGAAAGGTCATGAAAGCAAGAACCTGGGCTCTCACCTGCTGGCAACACATTTGCTGGGACATCCCAAGCAGAATGGAGGGTGATGACCCAACATGAAATATCACCACGGTTTGTGTTTGCTCTATGTCATGAGTGTGCTCCACATCAGCTGATGAAGTCTGGAGACTCACTCCAGGGAAAACAAGGGCAAACAAAATAAAAATCCTTTGAACACCAGGGCCAGTAACTGAGGTTTTCTGTGGCTCTGGGTTTGGTGCTAAAATTGAAAAAGAAGAAAACTGTAATGGAAAAGGGACTTTCCTTCAGGCTAAGGAGTGGCAGAAAGAAGAAGAATCACCTGGTTTACAAGCTATGAATGCCATAGCCTATAGATCCCAAGCTTTCCCTGACTTCAAGAGAAGCACATCAGAGCCCAAGAATCCAAGTTTTGATTGTTCTCACTGTTCTCCAAAGGTGAAGTGCTTTCATAAGGCAAGGAACGGGCACTTTTTTTTTTCCTACTAACATTACATGTTTTTAAGACAAGCACTCTGCTTTTGTCTCTTTTAACACTAGCACCACTAGTGACGTATTTCTGTAGAAGACAATTTTGCACCACTAAAACAATAGGTTCCACGTCCTCTGAATTTCACCACAAATTCTCTTTAGATGTCTTCCTGCATTTCATCCCATTTAGTCCGATGAATCAGATGTAACTGGGAGACACTGATACAAACTTGACTGTGAATTCAGCTACGGGCTTGTAAAGCTGACGTCAAGGGAGCCACATTTATAGCACGGTAAAGGAACTGAGCCTAAGGCTCCTGTACAGCTGTTGTGCAGGGACTGAATAATGCTGAGCATTCAGCATGAAGCGAAAATATTCATCGTTCTGTTACAAATTTCAGCCAATACATCATTGCAGCAAGATGTCACTCCAAAGCAGTGTCAATCTGTGCTCTGGAGGTAAAAATAAGAGCGCCATAAATCAGCAAAAGCCCAGAAGACGCACGTCAGCTCTTTGCAAGGGAAAGAAATCTCTGAGGCAAGTCACAAGGGTCCCTCTGGTGTCCCTTGACTTGTGACAAACTGTCACCCCTGGGCTGCCTGCCCCCCACCCAGCACTACCGAACTCACCCAATCCAAAGTTCATGACAAAAAACCCAAAACACAAAAGAGCCAAACAATTTTTTACCCAGGAAAGGGAAAAGCTTGGAACCCTTCCAGTCTCTTGGGTAAAGACACAATTATGAGAAGAAAAATATAATCCACACAAGAGACATAATTACATAATTAGGCCATAGGCTGTGCATAGGGAAGGTTCTTATAGTTCATAAAACAAGGTGCAGTAACTGCAGTTAATTCATTCAATGGAGAGCAAAAAAATAATGTTTGTTTTTTAAATAGCTGAAGGCACCAGTTTGCATTAAGTGGAGAGCTTATTCTCCCGACTGTACACAGAGCCCTATTAGTGTCTGCAGGAGTCACTCAGACGCAGGCAGAAAACAGGACCCCGTCTCTTTTTGTTCTTAAAAAAAGGACTTTTTTTAATCCAAAGCAGGTAAGCCCTGTACTTGAAACTACTCCAGAGAAATGGAAATAAAGACAGACAGAAGAGCGTACCATGAGGATGGGCTCAGTTCCTATACAACAGATTCAACGTGGCCCATGGCCAGAATCCCACTGAGCTCCTCCTCCCTGACCCCTGCTCTCCCGAAGGTCTGCAGACTCCTGGTTCGGCTCCAAACGGTCCTGATCCCACTCCCAGGGGAACCAGTTACGCCACTGTCTTCCTGGAGCTGTGGCTCCAATGCGGGGTGAGAAGGGGCAGGTTTGAACCTCGGCGGAGAGGTCAAGCCCGTGGAGCATCTCTGGTGTTGATGGTCATCTCCCCACGGACTTACTGGGAGCAAAAGCAAAAGTCCACTCGGCACATCTCACAGCCCATTCCGGCCAGCACGGGTGGAAGTCTGAGCTTCCAGCAGGTCAAAGGGAGGAAGGATGAGGGGAAATGATCCCACGGGTGTGTAACCTGTGTCCCTTCGTGCCCATGGGAATGACTCTAACTCAACCATCGCAAAGCCTTTGAGGATCTAAAGTGCTATTAATGCTTTTTAAAACTCAGTTGGGGTCTGTGAAAAGCATGTCGCCAGCTGAACGACAGACCCAGAGGTCGGGGGTTTTCAGCAAACTACAACAACTGTGAAGGAGCCTCTTGCTCCCAAAATTTCTGTGTGTAGAGAAGTGAAAAATGCCTGCTCAGAGCAGAGCTCCAGGCTGCTCATCTGGTAGACAAGGGGCTGCGGGGGGGCATGTGGCACGGGCTGAGCTGGCCAGGAAGGCTGCACCGGGAAAGTTGTGTTAAAACAGCAAAACTGGAAAATTTAACGAATGAAAATGAAAAGATGCATTGAGAAAAAAGACAAGCAGAGTAGGGATTGCTTTTGCACCGGTTCCCTCCCGCCCTTCAATTCATCCCAGCGTTGCAGGTCCCACGCTGCCCTCTGCTCTGCCCCTCTGCTGCGGTACGGCCTCGGCTCGCCAGTAAATGAGCCAGGTCTCCCCTTGCTGTAGGGGTTGTTTTGGGTTTTTCCTTTCTCTTTTCTTTTTTAGAAGCTTTTGAATTCTAACTTGGATCTTTGAAGCTTGTTCTGCAAAGCTGAGCAACACCCCACACGAACATCACCACAAACTGTCCGGCTCGGGGAGGGAGCAGGTGGGACCCCCCTCGCACCACGACGCTCTGCCTTCACCTTCACCCATCCTTGGGGAACATAAAGGAATCTGTGTGCACGTGTGCCAGGAAACCAGTTAAACATTGCTGGCATGGCCGCTGGGAGACGTTAAAGACAACTCATATAAACAGAGACTGTCACGCAAGTCTCAGTCCCTGCCTTAATTCCCTTTGCATGTTGGTATCTGTTACGCTCCCCCCCTTCTCCTCCCCTTTTTTTAGCAGAAGGGGGGATGAGGGGGAGCAAGGGCCGTCCCGCAAAAGCACGACAGCTCCTCATTCTGACTTTATCACCCCAGCCCAGCAATATTTTTGGAGAATGAGGCTTTTCCCCACTCTCAAAGGTAGCGATCCTGTATAAAAAGCCCGCCAACTTCTGCTGCTTGCTGCAGCCGCCGCCAGTAAAGATCACAGCAAACGAATGAGGGGGGGGGGGGCAGAAAAATTTCTCCTTGATTTGGCCTCCCTCCAGCTGGCAGGAGGGGATGGTTTTCTTAATGCTTGCAAAACCTGATTACTTTAAAAGAACAGGGCAGGGGAGGGGGGGAGATGTAAGCACAGCCATTAGACCAGATTTAAGGCGCTCAGTTTAAATCCAGTCAGCGAGCTCTCCGATGCTACGCTGCTCTGCTCGCTGGACATCAACAAGGTGCATTTTCGTTTTAGGTTTTGTTTTACGCCCCCAAAAGCAGGAGCGTATTCCCGGTTACAACGGGAATTCAGGCATGGAAGAAGCAACAGCTAAGCAATAATAGATGGATGTGTGCGTGCTGGCACTGTATCTTTCGACAGATTGTTTTGCTGCGTTAGGAGACTACTGTGTTTATATCCATGCAGCAGGTTTTAAGCAGATTGTTTAAACTTGATTAAAGTTGGATATTTCTAAAATAACCTGACTAATAAAATTCAGATGGCGAAAGAAACCTGAAAACGTGGTTAAAAATAAAAAAAGATGCCATTTCAATCTCCACTGGCAGGGGTAACGTGATATAAACTCCAAAAGAAAACAGTCTTTACAAGTTCGACTTGAAGGATTATCTTGTGTATCAGCACCCTCTGTGGCAGAGTAGCATTTATCCACGTATCCACCCATGTTAATGCTGTTGCACAATTTGCTACAGCCGTGATAGACAGATAATTGCTTTATCCACCCAAGTGTAATAAACGGAGTCTACTATGTTAATCCTTGTATTCTTATTGTCTGTGAATGCCAAGTAAGGGAGAGACGTACGCTGAAAACCCTACCCTCTCCTTCCAAAACTACTGGAGTTTGCTCACCCTCAGACCTGCTAAAGTGTTCTTACTGCATTCCACTCCCCTGCTCGCAGCGCCAAGTATTTTGAGTAGTATCAAGTTATTGTTATATAAAGGGCACCTACACCCAGGCTGTATGGAGGCAGAAGCCAGGATGCAGCAGCCTTTAGAAAAAGAAAAAAAAAACCTAAAGAAACCCACAACCACGCTCAAACATCTTTTCTTACTCAGTAAGTACAACAGGCTAAGTATTATTTGTTCCTGGGCATAGCACAGAAAGTAATTAACCTGTCCTTCTAGGACGGGACATGTATTCAGCTTGTGTGGAGTCTGTCTGACTGTTGAGAAATGTCATTTAGCTGCTGGCCCATCAGTGTTTTCCACAAAAATCTACAACGATTTTTTATTTTGAATGTCAAAAACAGGCGTATCCTTTAAAAGGTTTACAGACTCCTGGCGGCTCCGTGAGCTTAGGTTTGTGGCACCAAATCTGTAATGACAGTTTGATGGATGCCTCCCTTTCTTCCTCCTGAAAGGTATAAAGAATTGGTGGTTCCCCCAGTAAAAATTCGGCTTAACGCTGTTCTTTGCTCTTATTTCTACACTCAAGTGTGTCAAAAAGCCTCGTGCTGCTGGCAGTGAGCAGGTTCATTGGGGCAGCTGTGACACTGCGGAAGGTATTCAACTTTCTGCGTAACACAGCACTTGCGCGAGCACCTACATGATGCGCAAGTTCTGAAGACGGACAGCCTTAAGTGGCACATAAACGATGCAGCTGGGCTTAAGAGAAGAAATGTTGGCCTGAAGATCCTGCCAACAGTCCTGGAGCTGAGTTTTTATCCTCTCGTTATGCTCCACCTCTATCTGCCAACGCCAACAGGGGCGTTTCTGTCTCAGGTGGAAGCTGGGGTGGATTAACTTCTGCTTTCAAGTCCCTGAGGGAAAGCAAGCACCATTTAAAGGCAAAAACACAGCCATAGGGGACGCATGGAGGGGAGGGCAGCGTTACGAGGTTGCCTGCTGTCCATCACCAGCGATATTGAAACGGAACGTATTTTATGCGTCTTTGGCCAATTAGTATTTATTATTTTCTTTAATAACTTGGCCGATGCAATACAAATCACAGCTATAAAACCCTGAGGTGACATCCAGCAGGGAGGAGTCCTCCAGACTTTGGAGAAACGGGTCAGAATTCAGAACAATCTTAGCAAACTGGAGCAATTATATTTGACATGTCATTAGTAAAATGTCATGCAGGAGAAGTTAAGCGCGCTGTACTACACACTGGAGCAAGAAACGAAATGCTGAAACGCATCACAATGACAAACCGATCAGCCAGCAGCACCGCGGGGGGAGATCCGGGGGCAGCAGGGAGTTGCAAGCTGAGTGTGAGTCAATAATAGGGTTTTGTCTTTAAAAAAAAAAAAATGAAGTAAATGCAGTTCTGGGAAAGATTAACGGTTATGTTGCATAGAAGACATAGAAGGTAACTATTACACCCTGCTCAGAAGTGGTGAGGCATCAGCTGGCCTGCTTTATCCAGTTTGGGACACCACCCTCTAAGAAAGATACAGACAAATGAGAGAGAATCCAGAGAAGAGCAACAGGAGCGATAAGAGATTTAGAAAGCATGACCTACATGGAAAAGTTGAAGGAAATACGTTTGTTTAGTCTAGAAAAGAGAAGAGCAGGAAAGGACATGATAAGAGTACAATGTTTTCTAAAGAATATTATAATCAATTGATCTCTGTGTCAGCCGAGAACAGAACAAGAAAAAGCTGGCTTCATTTGAGGTACAGGAGATTTAAGAGATTAATGCATGACTTTAGCAAACTCCTTTTTAAGTATAAAAGAAAAAAACACAAACCCCAGACTTGGTAAGTAAGTGGAAGGCACAGTACTGGAGGATTTAAGAATTTGGATAGATGTCAGTGATGATCTAAGTATATATAATACTTCCTCTGAGCAAAAATGGACTAGGTCGCCTGAGGTTTCTTTTAGCCCTACTGTTCGAGGGCTGAGAGATTGTCTGTGCTTGGTTAAGTCACGTACACAATATTTTTAACATGAATACATCAAGTCAGGCAGCTCATGCTATCTGTGGCCCCGATGCTGCAAAGCGCTCAGCATCTCCTGCTCCCATGAAAGGGCACAGTGAAAGGCGGCTGTGTCTGCTCAGGTATTCCAGACCACAAGAAACCTGCGTTTGGAAATGCTGGTGTTAACCCCTCTGTGCCAGAGGTTCCTCCAGCTCTAACTTCAGAATAACTTTGGCGTCTCTTTGCCTCACAGTGGATATTGCGAGATTGATTTCACCATTAATTTAGCAAGCATGACTCTGAGTTTCCATTTGTTTTCAGGGGAGACACAACAAAGTAAAATCAACATTTCATAATGCTTGAGAGTGTCCCTGCATCCCCAGATGAAGGCCCAGAAGACCATTAACACATTGCTACTTCACGGTTGGGTTTGGTTGCTGCTCTCTTATTTGTATGTCTGACGATTATTCAAAGACATGGGCACACAGAGAGTGGCCCAGGCCATCCCCTTCTGCTCAGGCCTGTCTGTTCCTCTCCATGCCAGTATGAAGACCAAGGGACATGAAAATGACAAACTTCTTGGGGGGAAAAAAACAACCGCTAAGCCTGGAAGCAAACGTTTTGGACACTCTATGTCTTCTACAAGTGCAGGGAACTCCTCAACACAGCAAGAGACTATAAAATTCTAGGACTTTCCAACAAGACAACCTCATTGTTTGCATTATTTGCTCCTGGAAGTGCTTCATTCATAACTATCTCCACTGGATTTTCTTTTTTCTCCTTTGCCCGAAAAGCTGCATTCTGCTGTGAGCTACACAAACACAAATCCCATCCTTGCTACACAAACTCCGGCCCTACATACATCCATCTCACGTGAAAGCCCCTGAGCCCTAAGGCTGACTGCTTCTACCCTGGACCAGCTGTTTCACACATCATGCCTAAAACACCGCAAAGCACTGCAGGCGTATGAGATGCAAGCTGTTGGCCAAAGTTAAGCCTGTCCTTATGGGCTTCATAGGTCGCTAGTTCAGGGCTTAAGCCTGGGTCTAACCTGCTCAGGGGCTATGCCTCGTGCTGAAAGCCCCAGGGGGGGCGAAGGAGGTGAGTGACACGACTGCATCTGGCTGTGAGGAATGTAATCATTTTTGGAAGGACTCTGGCAGGGGGGTTGACCCTTTTGCCGACAGTTGTAAAGTTTGTTTAGTAACGGGGAGCCTCCTGTGAACTTAAAAACAATAGGAAAACAGAGTCCTGGAGAATAAATCTCGCCCCCCGCCCCAGTTGCCTGTGCTTTTGGCTACCAGAAGGTAACAAATCCCCAGGAATGCGGGCGGTGGGGGGGATGCGCCTGCGAGACGGAGCTGGAGGGTGGCCAACACAAGCAGCGGGCGATGCCATTCACGGCACGGCGAACACGCTGAGGAACACTCAGGGAAAGCCTGGGAAAGGCCGGGGCTACCGCAGGAAAGATGTCCCCTACGACTGCTCCGGCTGCTTCTGCAGGGAGCAATTCAGGAGCTCATCCCACAGAAAACCCAAATACCTCTTCTGCTGCTTCCAGCTGCATCAGATTTAGCGGGCAGTGGGCTTCTCCTCAAGGCATGGTGGAGAAGATTGGACCAAACAGGACGTGATTTTTATTTCTGGACTCATGAGTCTCCCTTGCCCGTACACGGGGGAGTTCAGAGGGCATTAATTTTTGGTCACTGGACAGGACACAGCACATGAGACAGGAAAACCTCTGTCTTATCATCAGTCCCCTGAGCTGCACAATCCTCCCCCAAGTTCATTTTTTAAAGCAGGTTATAGCTCACGGGCTTTACTTTGACCCTGCTGTGACCACTCCATTATTTCACTGCTAAACAGAAAGCGACTTGGGCATTGCACTGTGGGTGCAATCCACTGGGAAAAGGAAAATCAAAGGAACAGAAGCTGTAAATGCCTAGTTATAAACATCACAAGTCGTTCAAACGGGCAGCTGTGAAGTTAATAGCTTTCAAAGACGTACACAAACACATACATACGGCCCTACCTATATATATATATATATATATATATGCTTCGAGCTTGAAAAGCTGTTAGAATGTGTTGGATCATCGCTGGGCACGTGCTTCAAGTAATTTCTAACTATTTTATTATTATTATTTTGGTGAGTCAGTAAGTCTGGATACCCACTACAGTGTACCAGTGGAAAACATCTTTGCAATGCAAGAGTGGTAAGGATATTTTATTCTGCTCTCTTAAAACAGGCAGAAATAACATTAAAGTACTTAAATTCTGGAAATACTCATCATCCCCGTGCTATTAATATTGTCTCAATAGCTCGTTCTATTTAAAGCAAGTTTCTTTCTTTGGGTTTTATTTTGCGGGTGGCAAATCCTCATTTAATTCGCAGGATAAAAGAAGTATGAACCTACAATTGGAAAAATGGGATTGTACGGGGCCCAAGCCGCCCGCCAGAGCCACGAACAGAGGCTTCGCCACCGTCTTCAGTGGGAGACAGCCCGGCCCTGGAGTCTTTACAGCTTGCACAAATTCGAGTTTTATTATTCGCTTTGTTTTTAATGTCATATGACTCATTTTAAGGAATAATATAGCTGCTTCCACCGTAATGGTTACAGTGATGACTCTGCAAGGCCAAAACTTGATCCCTGGGTTATGGAATTTTAGATACAAGCTGTGCAGTCTACCTTTTAGCCCTACCACTTTTTTTTCTTTTTTTTCCACGGAGAAAATAAGGCACACTCAAGCCATTGGCATCACTTATTACAGGACAGCACATACATGTGAGGGTTTCCTTTTTCTTTAAGCACAACCCTGATTTAATTCCATCAAAGAATGATGGAAAATAGAACGCAAAGTGCTCTTCCCCTTTCATCCAAGAAAAGTAAAACAAGCAATGCTGGTGATGCTGCAGAAATTGGATATCTTTTAGTGGTGCATTGCCTTGAGTTTTTTTTACAAGTAGAACTCATCTGTCTTAACCAATTTAAATGAAGTAAAAAGGCAAAACAGAAAAGAGGGATGGAAAACTTTTTCCAGCTTGAACAGAAATTGTGAGGAAGTCAAAGCTTAAAAAAAGAAAGTGATTTTTTCAGTAAAAGTCTACAAAGAGCTCAGCACTATGACAAAGGAAGAAATTTGGGTTTTAACTCTTCTCCAGGTAGGATGGATCATTCCTTCTCCTTTCACTCCAGCTTCCCACAAGGCCCATAGGATTATTCTCCTTTTGGCAGCAGCAGAAGAGTTTGGCTGTCAGCGTCCCCACCATTGACCAGTTTTGATGCACAAATGAGTTATTCCTCCCTTGACAAAAGACTTTGCGTGCTGATGATTCCCCTTCACAAAATGACCAACGCTAGACTAGGACTGAGCCCAATTTCTAATCCCTGATGGATTTAGATGGCAAAACTACTGCCAAGGGTGATCTGCTGTCACATCTACCCCTCAGCAGCTCGGGGCAGGGGGGGATGTATTTCTGACAGCAGCTTTTCTGACAAGGCATTGTTTTAAAACAATATATCTTGTATACAGTAGGGAAAATACGCTCCCTCCTCCATTATACCGATATTTCACTGCATCATTTGAACAGAACGTCTGTCCCCGACACTCACTCTCTCACCAGGTGTGGTGGTAATTTATTTCCTGCACATCGCTCAGATTTAAGAGAGAAAAGTGTTTTTTTTCCGGTTTTGCTCTGCTTTGATAGAGTTTCTTGATAGTGTTTGAGAATGGCTGATATTACCGTTTCCTAATGTTTTGATAATGTTTCTTGAATTTCTTGTTGATTGGGCATAAATCTTCGCTAAAATAGATGGATGCACCCTGGTATAAAACTGATGTAGGAGGAGGATTGTGTCCGCTGAATTTAAAGTGAAAGTCAGGCTCAATCACTTGACAGTTGAGATAATTGCACCTCTACCAAACTGTGGTTTTCACACCTTCGTAGTTAACGTTTGGATGCTTCCTTCTCTGCTTTCACAAAAACATTGAGATGCAAAACCGGTCACAGGCCTTCTCCTGTAAGGCGCAGCTCTCGCACCCCTGCCCGCAGGGATGGGTACCCAGCTCCTGATGGCTGATGGGAATATCCTGAGCGCAAGGAGCCAGGCTGCAATTCGAACCTGCCCTTCGTATTTTATTTTGGGGTGTGTGTGTGTGTGTTAAGTGGCCTCATTTATAGTAAGGCAACATCACTTCCACTGGCTGTAGTTTCTAGAAGTACCGTTGCTTCTCCTAACCTTAAGCCTCACTCCTTCAGACGGAGCATCTCTGTTAGGCAGGTCTGCCACGTGCACACGGGGGTACGTTCCTCCCGCGCCTCTAACCTCGTTCAGAGGCAGCGCCATTGACTGCTGCTTCAGTACACTGAAAAACAAGCTTAGGTGTGTATGCACACGGACACACCGGCACCCTCACGCATGCTAAAAATGGCAATTCCGTGTCTGCTGACAAGGAAAAAGGAGGATTAATTATGCACAAACACAACAACTTTCTCTAACTCTGCCTGGAGATGTGAAAGAGAAGTGGCCCTGTAATCACGTCTCTTCGGAGAATACTGCCATATGGTTTTAACAGAGGTTTATTTCCTGGAGCAAGAGAGGACTGCAGATTCTCAATCCAACTAAAATAATTATGCAGACAATTTCACTCCATTACTTTCAGCGGAACCCAAGCTGTGTGGTCCTCACATGCTCGCTGACACCTTCAAAGAGACATTAAACCATTTTTACATAAAATTCCCTTAACGGGTGGGATGTAGGATGAATTTCCTGGAAGATTAGCACCTGTCGCCTTGCATAAGGCTTGCCTCTGACTGCCGCATTAATTCCCTTCACTCCGTAGACAGCAAAACTGCGATCGAAGCCTCCCAAATACGGAGCAGGAAAGCATCGGCCGTAGCTCTACAGAAGGAAAGTCCTCCCCTTGCTGACGTTTCCTACGCAATTGTTTTACCTCCCACATTTGACCCTGAAACAGCACCGGACTTAAGCACAAACGGGTGCCCCACGTTAAGTGCAAGGAAATTGAAATACAGCCTGAAATTTCAGCGTTGGGTTTTGCCATGGCCCCAATACGGAGACTTTGCTGAGAACTTTTTGCAGAGCCACCCTGGGCTGCCGGTCTCTCCCCTCAGCTAGACAGATCGCAGCATAAAACTTCCAAGCTTTCAATCAACGACGAGTAAAAATCCAGGCAAAATGAAACCGCTTTGACTCGAAATAATAAAACGTGTATTAAAACATCACCTATCCAACTTTGAATGTAAACTACAGGAATCCTGTAAAAACAGGGATGTTAACCAAGACACACAGTGATTAAAGGACATTTTAACGGGAGAAGGGAGACCACCCTTAAAGCATGGAAAGAACCCTTTTCTTTTTTTTTTTCTTGGTAACTGTGTCTGATTTTAGTTACAGTAGCTAGTTTATGGAATTAGCAAACATACTCCATTTCAGACTGGCAAATCCAATTAAATCAGAAAAAAGCACACACATACTTTTAGTGTGCCAATCTGCCTATGGTGTTGGAAAGACATAATTCCCAGTAGCAAAGGGGTGAGGGAAGGGGAAGAAGGTTTTCTACAGGATCAGGGGATTTTTCACAGTGTAAACCACTAATTTCTCCCAATCAAATCGGTGAATTTAAACAAAAACGTGACCGGGACTATGAGATCAGATCAGAAATCAAGTATACACCAGCAGAAAACCACAGGGCACAACCAAATGGTGCACAGGGTTGTTTTCTTGATGGTTTGCAAATCTTGGCGCAGCTTGAGGCTACTGACCGAGCACCTTCCTCCGCCAGGCATGGCAGCTCTGCAACAGTTAATGGCACGCTCTGCATGTGTGTGGCCCGAGCGGCGAGGAAACCGAGCAGGAAACGTGTTTCTAATCTTTTTCTAGTGGCAATTTCAACATTATGCTACAGATAAATTATGGTAATGTAAATAGTAAAATCCAGTTCTCGGTTCTTGGGCTCTGTGTCTGCCACCACCTTAGGCTTCCGCAGGCGGGACGGGCAGAGGATGCCCTGCTGCGGGGCGGAGGTTTTGTGCTCAACTCCTGACAGTTCCGTACGCGCAGCAGTCACCTCTCCGCTTCCCCTCCCGCGTTTTATCCCTTTGTGCTGTAAGATCTGGGGAATTTTCTCCCATTTCAAGTCTGGGGAGCATGGTACCCCAAAAAAAAAACCCCTCCTGGCTGTGGCGTCGATACGTCTTACTACAAAGCAACTGCACCTCTGATAAAATTGTAAAGACCATTATCAAAGCTGCCCTTACTAATAAAACCAAATAAGGTTGGTTTGCTAAGTCAACAGTACTTTCTCAGCTCCATGCCCAAGCAAAATGCTCTGACTGAGCCTTTCAACACAGCGAAGAAATACTGAAGACGTTAGCAATGGCACGGTCTTTCTGTGACACTCTAAAAAAAGCTACAAGCATATTTTTGTCCAAGCTGGATTTAACAACGCTCTCTCCCCGCCCAAACCTTTTGTTTTCAAAACAAAACCTAAATTTCAGGCCAACGTTTCCTGTGGTGATCGTTGTGGTTAAACAACATTTGTGAGTTTTGCATGCTTGATAAGGTCTCTCAGCAGAAGAATTGCTTGTCAACTGAGGTGTGGCAAATGGAGACAGAGGTTAAACCCAGCAGAATTGGCCAGATCCAATTCTCCTCCAAGTTCATGGCAAAAGTCCCACTTTCTTCAAGAAAAGCACGATTTGGGCCGATACAGCTATTCCAGTTAGCTTTTGGTTTCGTGGGGAGAGGGACGGCAGCTTTTCTTGTGTTAGTCACCAAAACAGGAGGAAAATGCTCAAAAGGGTAAGAGTGCCAGGGTTTGGCCAGCTGCACCTACTCTTCACACTACACGCCACAAATGTCTAAAGTGGATCTTGGGGAAATTACCCATAGTGGTTTTGAGGTTTTAAATAAGGACCAAAAAAAAAAAAAAGACAGGAAAACTGCACTCGAACACTGATTCACTCTATAAATTGATTTAACTTTCTGACAGTTGAACTGAAAGTTCACAGAGGGAACCTGGTTTGTCAAGATGGAACCCTGCTTTGAAATCATTTAGCCAAAATGTAACCTCCTTCCTCAACCAGATTTTGGCTCTCCAGAAATATTACCCATTGATTTTGGAGTATTACAAGTCATGTGTTTAACACACTTCCTCCCCAATTTGACATGGACAAGCGAGACCGAACCTACACAGGGACCGGCTCAATAGGCAGGATCGTGACGACTATCTAAAGGCATTCAATCTTAGTTTAGCAATAAAAATAAGCACCAGCAATTTAAACGACCAGCAAGAATTGTCGTCCTCACCAATGAATAACATCAGGTAATTTGGGACGTTGCACAAAACTTAGGAACTCAGCAGTCATCTAAAAATGTATTAATCACATGAAACAGCAGTGAAAACTCCTACTACTGGGGTTATAATGGCTGGCATTCATGGGCCAGCATTAACGTACAATGAGATCTCTGACCACAAATGATAACAACCTTAGTTTTATGCCGCGCCCTGAAGGCAAAACTTTGGGAAACGTCAATGTTCCCTTGGTCTTTTCAGAAATGGCACAGGCTGTTGATTCCCTATCTTGATGGGGATTTCCACTCATCTTAATTCTTTAAAATGGAACCTCTAAAGGTTTTTTTTCTCCATACCTAAAGACACTGGATGCCTGTTTACCTGACTGCTATATGCAGGCTTGGATTCACTTGTCCGTGTCAGACTGGGGAGAAATTGTGTTAAATACATGATCCCTAATACTCCAAAATTAATGGGAAATACTTCCGGAGAGCCAAAATCCTTTCAAGGAAAGATGGAGAGAGCCCTGTGCTGAGTTCTATAGGAAACTGCCAGCAATGAAAAAACCAATTTCATGGGACATCTCGTCAATCAATCTCAAAATCACGGGTGTGTTGGACATCACTCCCTTCCCAGCAGCACTGCTCAGTTATTAGCAGGTTCTAGAGGACTCTAGGTTGTGCTATCTCCCAATCTCAGAAACTACTGTACTTAAATCAGCGTTATTAATATGATAATTCAAAACATGCTGGCTGCTTGGCTTTTAATGGCACAACTAGGAGGGAAACGATTTATGAGCCGGCAGCCCAAATAAGTAGTATTCGCATATTTCTTTCCCTGCCTTTTCCCATGTTTGATCCCTTAGAAATCTAATCAATTTTTTTTTGTCCTCCCCTTTTTTTATTTTCCTCCAGAAAACAAACCAACAGACACTGGCAAACTTTTCCTCTTTGATGTCTCCTATTCATCTTGGTTTTGCCTCCTTCTTTCACCATTTGCTGTACATGTATTTTGGGGTGGTTTTCCCTCCTCCCATTCACCAACCTTTCACTGCTCTAGCTATAGCAACACGAGATATTTAAGTGCACTATATCAAAAATGACAGTTTTACTACTCATCTGCTCCACTTCTCAGTGAATTGCAAGCCTTTAGAGATGGGGGAGAAGTTATTTATTCCTTGGCTATACCAGGTACCCTTTACTCTACGGTTGCACCCTGGCCAACGTCTGTGGAGCAGCAGAAGCAGGGGCTACTTGTGCCAGCACAGTTACAAATAGCACAGTAGCAACAGAAGAGAACACACCGTTTCCACAGGTTAGGGGTTTTTTTTTATACCTGAGCTTTTCTACATCGTGTTTCAATGAACAGGAGGACGTGCTGGATGGTAACACACAGAGGAACAAAACTGGCATCCCAAATTGCTCCCATGTGTTCACTGCTGCTAATGAAAGACAAGGTTAGCAAATATGAGAGGCTCCATTTCAGAAATATTCATACAGGCGGTTGTGCAGAAGTGACAGAAAAGTAAGTTATTAATTAAAAAGACAACAAAAAAGGTCATTGCAGTACTCTGAACCAAAGGGAAATGAGATTTCACGCAGTGACTGCTTTGGTACTTTGCATTTAGAAATGCATCCAGCCAAACTTTTCACAAACAACTTGACGGATTATTACTGTCTGTAATATAGAAATGAATTGGCCAAAAACTGGAAAAATAAAAAGATCTTTTTCTCATTAATGTCAGGCTGCAGAATTCCAGATTAAAACAGCCTGGAGGCTTTCTCCCTTCTAATAGATCTCAATTATTTTTTCTCCCTGAGGGGAGAAATGACCGACCAGGTTTTGCAGCAGCAGGCTGATGGCCATTACACTGTCAGCATTTCCAGGAGACGCCTCTCTTTTCTGGGTTTCCTGACACTGCTGTAGAGCTCACTCAGGCTACCAGGTTGGGGGGTTTTTTTTGCCTAACAAACTCTATAAATTTTTAAATAACTCTTTTAAAAATAAATCTTGCTTAGGCACTCAGCTAATGGGAACTGACTTTTGTGGAGCTCACTTTCCGTTCCCAAGGCAGAAGCCGATCTCGGCGAGATGTTTAATTGAAACCTGGTCGCTATCCACCTCGCAGCCCCTGCTATTCATCACGAAGCTTGGACGTGCCATCAGCACGGGGGGTAACCGAGCCCGACACAATCAGGGCTGTGTTCACGCGGCCTCTCCAGGTTACAGCTGTGCCAGTTGTGAGGAGGTTACTGTGCCTGGCCTTTCTCCGCTGTTGATCACCCATCTTCCACCGCAGCTATCGCCAATTTGGAGTAGAACTTCGCTAAGCCAACTTGTTTTGACTGATGCTGATTAGAGGAGCACTGGGGAATGGTGTCCTACCCGGACAGCACAGCCATGGCTGAAAGAGGACACCCATGGAGCCCTCAGGCCTCCAGTCCCTGGAATTCCTCTTGCTAGAGGATGTGCAAGGCAAAGCGATGTTCCCTCCCTTGGTATGGATTTATTGTCACACCAACCTACAGTGCTCACAAACTTCCCAATTTCCCTGGAGAGCTGCAGGGAGGCACTTATGGCAGCTACCTCCACCCTGGCATCTTCTGCCTTTCCTACTGTATTTGCAGCAGGTTCTACTATCAGCTTCCCCACCGGTGTGGCAATGAGAAATGCTGAAGGCAAAGTCCACCTGAGCTCAGGAAGGAGCTGACCCAACTTCTTCTCTTGTCCTCTTAACCCACAGGCCCTTTTTTTATTTTTCCCCATGGACACGCGCGTTTGTGAACATCCATGGACCACCCATGTTTACAAACAATAAGAATCAAATGCTGTTAAGGACACCAAAAGGTAGGACAGGGACAGAAAACACTTGCTAGACCACTGAAGACACAGAGTAGAGGAATGACCCAGAGGATTGCAAGTTAAGGAACTGGAAATCCTGTCTGTTAAAAGGGGCTGCAGAAAGTGGAAAAACCCAACCTCTCCATTTTCCCAAATCCCTTGTGTAAGGAGGGTCATAACACGTTAAGGAAGAGCAGATTAAGGATATCTTGACATAAATCCCGAGGCACAAGTTTAGGTAACTCATTCTGTGTTGAAACAACCAGAAGAGTTATCATTCACACCGAAAGGCAAAAACAATGCTCAGCTGCGACTCGCTGATAGTGAGCCCACGCTCGCAGCGCAGCCTCGCTTTCTCGCACGGAGCTCAGGATCGTGCTCGCTGCCTATGTCCCGGAGAAGTGTTGCAACTTCGCCCTACTCAGCAAGCAAAGGAGGCCACAGGAGATTTCAAAAGCAAATTTTTTAAATCGGCATTTGGTTGCTATATACTAAATGTTATGGACTGTGGGAATTACAGAGGTCAAGGTAAACAAACACAAGGTGTTTTTCCTTGCATATATCTGAAAAATAAAGATTGGTAAAATTTAGGGCCTAAAATACCTGTCCAAGTCTCTCTAAAGAAGTGCCTTGCCAACCAGGCTGAGAAATAAAATCATTTTGGTTTTGCATGAGTCCCTCATAACAAGACTAACACGGTTTCCACTGCTGTTGTCTTGTGAGCAATAGTGCTTGTGGGGCTGAGAAAGAACTGGCAAATAATTTTCACGCAAGCTAACAAACCAAGCTATGTTAAGGGATTCAACGACTAATTTTGAAAAGAGAATGTAAATGCTGATCTAAAAATTGGTTTGACTATTGCCGGTACAGGACCACAGAGACACAGCCAGTTCCCGGGGTGGAACGGGTTACCACGTCCCAGACCTGGATGGTAACCATCTGCGCGTGTGCTCTCTGCCTGTGGCAAGTGTGCAGCGATTCTACTTATCTTAAGCCTCTTTTATTGAGGGCTAAGCTAAATCAAAACAACTTACATTTATGGGGGGCCAAGAACACCTACCGGGCAGCTGCTGTGGCTCAGCTGCCATGTGGAAACACAGACATCCCCTGTAACTTGATCATGCGTCTAAGCCCTGAAATTTTCTCGGTATGGACTCAACTGGAGGCTGAAATTAAGTACAATTTCAGGTCTACCTTCTTTCAGACTGAACTGGTGCACAGGTCTAGTGCTAACACTTCACAGTAGGGCAAATTCCATGCATACATACCAATGCTATAATGATTCTGTAAGTTAAATATAAACAGTTTTGTTTGTGTTGAAATATTTGAACATCTGTCTACAGTGTTGGGAGCCCAAATACTAGATGTACACTACTGCACAAGAATCAAACGATGATAGTTTTGGAATGGAAAACAAAAACTCGTGACAGGCTGTTTCATAAGCACACAGTACTATTATGTGTGTGTATATATATATATGCATATGTAGGCATATAGCCTAATAAAAGAAAATGCAAAAACCTCAATAAAGTCCAATAAGAAAAATTTAAATGTTAAAAGTCTGTCTCATTGAATAATTGAGACTGTGGTTGGAAACACAGCAACAGACATTTATACTCAAGTCCTCAATATTTCAACTCTCTTTGCAATGTGAAAACAATGAAAAACAATGACACTCTCACGGAAAGGCCAGATTCACAATGCACAGACTGTTCCTCCCCATCAAGCAGGGTATTCCTTGTCATTTTAAATGTGCCGAGTCTAAAAAGCTTTACAAATATTTGAGCGTGGTGTGTATCCTTTGAATTCTGCACATACTCATCTTGTTCCATCGAGCGCTTGGCATCAAAGGTTTTCTTTACGTGCAGGTGCGAAAGGTGTGTGCACAAATTAAGGAACTATCTCGCTCGCTGTTCAGTCTGGAGGAGCACATGAAAGAACCTGACTATAACCACGCGAGGGATTCATTTTAACTCTGAACTAGGATTCCCTGGCTCCAGAGCTCCTGTCTTCTTTGCACACCCAAGACTCACAGTGAGCAATTATGGTCTAAAAATGTCAAACGTCTTTGGTGAGATTCAGTTTTCAAACGAGCTGCACACCCTAACGGGCACGAGCAATCTGCTCGAATTTACGCGGGTTGTTTCAGTTCAGATAGGGAAAACGCTTTGCCCCCACGAAGCGAGGTTTGCCAAGGCCCATGCCCTCCCTGCAGCTCCAGATGGCTGTGACTTCAGTCATACATTCTGGCCAGCACTCTCAAAGCTGGGGTTAAACAAGCAGTTTGTTCCTCTATTACATAAGCACCGAAAGACAATACTACATTTGAGCTCATAAAAATATTTTAATTGGTGATGATTTCCAGACAACTATGTCAAAATTAACTCCGAGTTGATGCCCACTTGCTTAAATTTCATTCATCTGGGTTCAAATTATTTGCTTAAAAGAAGAAACATTTCCTTTTATACACACTTTGGTTTTAACCTCCAAAACCATTGCTAGAAATTAGTCCTAACCACCCAGTCGGCTGCCTCAGAAACCAAGCGCAAATCCATCACTCTAATGACATCAATAACAAATACACAACTTTAAACCCTATTGTGAACAGTGGCATACCGAGGAGCATGTGTAGCTGTCATCTCATTAGTCACTAGAAAAACACCAATGAAACCAGAAGAGCCTAACCATGACAAATTATTCAAGAGTTTAACCTGAGACATTAATGAGCGCTAAATAGCTTGTTTTCATGCCTGCTTAAAGAGATTTGTTTAAAATCCCACCAACCTCCCCTGAACGTCGCTTGGTGAAGCCGTTCATTCTTGTCAAGCTGGTTTTCCTATTCCAGCTAAAACAGCAGGTTGAAAAATGTTTGGTTAAGGATGGCTTCCCCGCCCCTCAAGACACACACGTGCACAGAGGCGACCGTGCTGGCTGTAAAACTTCCCTCCCTCTGCATAAAAGTGGCTGAATCACTCCCCAAAGTCAGAAAACATATGGTTGATGAAGTGTATGTGTGGTGATCATTGAACAGTCAGTGGTATAAAAGAAAAGGAGGAAAAAGGAAAAGGAAAAGAAAAAGGAAAGAATATCCATCCAGGAGTCTCGTCTCATCAGATTTTCTATTTTATCTGGATTTTCTCTCTCCAGGCTGTACCAGACTAAAGCTCCTAAGCAGACCAGAAGAACCTGGTACTTGCCATTCTCTGAAAGCAGCACCAGGTATTTAACTCTCCATAAGGGCTGATTTAATCAGAGGCCCACTCCTACAGGCCACCGTTACCTCCTGCAATGCCTTCAAGGAGTTGAAAGAATTGGGATCCAGAGCCTGAGACAGCCACGTTGTTCTGACACAGCAACAGGGAGCAGCAATGTATGGCAGAGCTCAAAGCTAACAAGATGAGGGAAAAAAGCCCACTTCTTCCTATCTTGAGGATGGGCAAATACGAAGTTAAAAAAATAGGGGTAAATATGTTTCTATTTATCAAGGGAGACTAGAGCTTTCTGACTCATATTGTGATATACCTTGGATGGGAATATGCCTTAAAAACACACCTTGAGTAAACAAACACCTTCATCTTCACCGTTTTCCCATATTCATGTCATTCCTGGGGCAGGGTAGTGCCACTGCTCATACTTTACATGAGGGGAACTGAGGCTGAGAGAAAGGGGTACCCAATTCCCACTGACATCAGTAAGTTTGGGCATCTGCTTAGGGAGTTTTCAAATGTCTGAACATCATAAAGACATCAGAGTAAGATGACAAACCAGGAGGACCCATGTTCAAATGCATCCAGCCACTGAACCATCCTCCTACATCCCTGCCTCCTACACCCCTGCCTTACTCATGGGGCCACAGAGGGCTTGTCTTCAAAACTTCCTGACATGAGATTAAAGAAAGAAAAAGAAATGGCATTGGGTAGGAGTGTTTTGTTCTCTTTAAAAAGAAATGTTTCTTTCAGACAGCTTATGCTGACGTTCCAGATATGCTAACATTGCTTTTTGCGTTACACAGTCTAAATTGTCATTCAAACAAGACATGAGCAGGCTTCCAAAACAGGAGCAGTCTCAAATGCACTCCAAAAAACTGCATTGTGCTCCAACGTAAAACTATTTCTTCAGTCCATATGGGAGATCTCAAGCATTCGCTGAGTCTGGCTTTACTTTTAATGGAATTTATGTTGGAAAAACCATTTTATTTTGACCAGATTGGTTTTCATGCCAAACTTTTCTTTTTCTTTTAAATTTTGGGCCAAATTTCACTTGCTGGTAACCTCTTTGAAGACATGATCAAGTAGACGCAATTGTTCCATGTTGCATATGAGCCCTAAAATCTAATCTCTCCCCAAACTCATGTCCTTATAAAAATGTGAAGCCCTCTCATAACTTTTAAGTTGTTCTGCATACCGAACACGAATTCAGCGAGGGGGTTTGGAATTTTTTTTAATAACTCATAAAGTTGGGAAGTTTTTAGCGTGGATTCTGGAACCGAAACTCAGGGCACGCTGAACTAATTTAAAAATGTCAATGTAAAAAGATATGACCCATAAGTGACAAATTAAAGAGGGAACGTAAACGGTTTTCAGAGCGCGCTGCCCTCCGCCGCCGCCGGCTTACACAGCGCGGCTACTTCGGGGTCAGCGCTTTCTGGCAGCGTGAGACAATAAAAAAGGCATAAACTCGCCGCGCATGGTAAAGCTACTGTGTCTGACATAACACGAACGCAGAGGCCCAGAGAGGTGACTGAACCCTGGCTCCACGCTGCATCAATCCCTATTTTAATCACCCTCCTGACGACACTTCTCTTTCAGCCCTCAAGCTGCTTGGCTCCCAAGGATGGGAACACCGTGAGAGTAAAAGATGTGGGGAAAAGCTTAAATGAAGTTGTAGTAGCGAGGGGAATAAAATTGTCTGTGAAGGTCCCTTTTGCCCAGCGCTCAAATCTGTCTCCAAAAAAGATTGTTTTAACTTAAAATAAAAACCCACGCAGCAGACCGCTCCTCCCTGAGCCGCGTTCCAGTGAACGGCAAACAGCTCGACAAGGAGCGCGCTCCCTGCGGCACCTCTCCTTCAGGCAGCTTCAAACAAGAGAGTGTGTTTTGCACAGAAAGAGGGGAAGACTTCTATGGGGGAGCAGATCGCGAGTGTAACTTGAAACACAGCTCCTCCAATTTACGAACCTGTTCAAACAATTCTCCTCACTGGTTTTAAATGGGCCCAACATCTCCAGGAGCCCTGAGTCATGTAAAGTAAGAGAAGGAAACAACGAACAAGCGTTTTTTCACTGGCTGACATCAGAGTATCCAAAACTCCACAGATCATGTCCCCGGGTGCCCCTGTCACCCAGGTACGCCCAGCTTATTTTTGCAGAAGGACTGGTCGTTTGCCCCGGATTTTACACGGCTTCACGTCCTTCCCCAGAGGCCCTCGGGAGCCCAAAGTGTCCTTCTCCATGTTCACTGACTCCAGCTAGACCTTGACAACGAGCCTGGGTCTGGATTTTGCCCACCCTGAGGTCTGGATGGTGCCTGGACACAGGTTGTGGATGCCTGTTACCTCAGCTAAGGGGACTCCGACAGCAGGGCACGGCTGTGCGGGGAGCTACGGGGGGCTGAGTTGAGGGTTAGGGCGGGGTGAGGGGGGTGTTCAACGCTAATTTCCTGTGGTTGTTCTTAAACACAAGGGGGTTCTGCCTAAAAATACTCCTTTTCAGAAGGACCGTAGCCCACACTGGCTCCCTCAGCATGGCAAAGGGGTGCCCGAGGTGCAGGAGAGCTGGCAGTGAGGAGATCCAGCTCCGCACCCTGGGCATGTCGGAGGAGCCACGGTTTGTAGCCCGAACCTCTCTCAGCTGTGTGTTACAGTCTGCAACGTCTGGGCGGACTGTACCAGTTCAGTCGAAGTGTATGCACACCAAATTACCCCTCTGAAGAGGTTAGGGGTGGGGAAGGAGAGTCCTGCCAAACACCGGTGCCTGGAGGCACGCTGCCTTCTAACCTGCAACGCCTCCAGAAGCCCTGTAGCCTGAGCTGGCCCTTGTTTCATCTTTTATAAAGGTTGTTGCCTTCTCCAACATGTCCCCGGCACACAGGCAGGAGTCACATCATGTTGTCCCATGCTGCTGGAGACAGCACCTCGCTCACCGCCCGCTGGTCACCAGCCAAAGACTTGACCTGTTGAAGTCAATGTTGGAGCTGCTGCAGCCCACGAGGAGACCCTGCCAACTGCCGAGTTAATTTTATATGCAGGATTTCCACTGAAGCTAATGGATTATTTTTCAGTGCAAATTAATACCACAGTAGATTAAATAAATTAGAGGTGGGGCTGGTAGGACTGCCTGTCATTACAGCTGCCCAACGTTTCCCATTATAAGACTCGATTTTCAGATGCCTGCAACTTTACTGAACTTCGACGGTTTGCATTCCATTTTTCTCTTGCCTGAGTAAGGAATACATTTCTTCAATTTCAACCAAAATGGCTCAGACATTCCTGGAAATGAGTTAACTCAGGGAAAACGCAACACCTCGAAAAACATTTTTGGCAATCTTTTCTCGAAGATTTTTTTGTCACTGTGTTTTGGAGTGGAGATTGAAACTTGGCTCAGCAGGTAACCTCTTTTTTCTTTTTTTTTTTTTTTCAGGATCTCCATGGTAATCCATCCAGATTTGGTAAAATTCTAAAACTTTGAAAAATACAGTTTCATTGAATAGAAATTCCTTAGATTTTATCAGCTAAAAGCTTTGATTAAAGCTTGGCAAAGGTAGCTGATGGCTGATTTTATGCTACTGCCACATTTTTTTTTGCTGTCACAAAGCTAATTTGCTTAAAACAAAGTGTTCACAGATCATATTCACTGTGCGTTCACATTTTTCCCAGTGGCTGGTGTGAGACCTTCAGATTTATTCTACAGAAGCACTGACCATTCACTACTAACTCAACCTTGGAGCGGCATTTTGAACACATAAAGCACTATGTATTGTTAGATCTCTCAAAAAATAAGAATAAAAGTGGGTGTGCTCCATCCCACAGGGCATTGCTGTCCCATGGATAACCCAACACACACTCTTACAGTGAAGGGCTGTTCTGTCACATGCACACACACACGACAGGCATGAATTAAAGTCTCACTGACAACCATAATCTTGGCATGAATCCGTTCTGAGTGTTCAGACACGGACTTTTCCTACTCTAACTTTTGTCTGTAGCGTAGGCATAAAGTAAGACTTAGAACTAGAGGTATCTGCCCTTTAATCAAAAAAGTTCTATTTCTTTTATGTTATTATTTACCTGATGTTTATGTATCTCCTTGTTCATACCTTAAATCTACTGTTTATTCCCGTTTACACCAAGTCACCAGAGAAAAACAGTTCTCATTTTAATTCTTAATGTTGCATGGCATGTATAGTCAGCGAGGTGTTTACTTTGCATCCCACACAGAAGTAAACACACTTCCCTGAGAGCTTCCTTCAGCCTTGAGCTGGGTCTAAAGCACAGCCACTGCTGTCTGGATTTCGTGAGCACCAAGTCTTTACTACTCCCTCCTATCTGTCTATAACGAAGACTATCTCCACGAGCCAGCTGCTATCAGGATTCTCTTTCGCTGTCATCTTTCAGAAATAGCAAAGATCAAGAAGAGCGAAACTAATAACACAGACTGGTAAGTCTGTACACACGCAAAGCACAAACCCTACCTAAATACTGAGTCTGAGTGTCCTTCTTGTGCTGTAATTCTGCTGTCCCACTTCTCAGGGATGCTTATGACAGTGTGTCATACCGCAGGCAACGAGAACTGCTGCCTGAGACCTCTTCGCAGCACTAACAGGCATACCCTGGGCTCGCTCTTCCAAAGCAAAACATAAAGGCTAATTAAACTGTCTGACTTCGCCGTGAAGTTGATGAGGAGCACGTATAAAAGCAAGGCTACTGTTGAGCTGTAGGGGCCACAGCCTTTGGGAGAGGAAGAGCAGCAAGCACATCACCACGGGGGAAGACACTTCAAACCAGGAAGGACATTTCTGCACGCAGCGCCTGAGACTTTCAACCAAGCAGGCACGGAAGAGGAAAACATAAGAGATAACACGCTGGCTACTTATGGCTAACAAGGAGGGGTTCACCAACTTCCTAACTTGTGACAAACTTCAGAGAACTGCCCTTCAATGTGGCTTTTGAAATAGCAGGCGCTAAAACCCCTGTTTAAAAGGTTTAAAAAAGGATAAAAAGGAGTATAAAGAAGCATCTCCAAGCCACGTGCTGCTGCAGTTGCCAGTAAGGCAGGAAGCTTGTTTAAAGCCGATGCAGGTATCTGCACGGGCCTGAGCATCAGCCCTGCGGTCCACACTGCTCCGTGTTCCCTCTGCAGTCCAAGTGCACTGCCACTCACCTCCAGAGATGACACACCAACACTTGTAGGTACTTAGGGTGGGATAAATCAGCTTCTAACACATACATACATCTCTCTCTTGACCGCAACCGGCCGGATATGACTTGCTGAGACACCATATCTAGGTTTTAGGCAACTACAGTTAAGCAGAGTCAATCCCTTACGCAACTCTGAAAATTTTACCCATATGTCTCTCTACAAAAAGGATTTTCATTTTGACTGCTTAGCTGATGAATTAAAACACTGAATAATTTACATTCACAGCTCTGTCGCTGAGCCCTCTTCTGTAGTCAACACTTCTGTCTACAGAGGTGGTAATTTTATTACAGCACTGGTTTTACAATTGTTCAAAGAAATCAAAAAAGACCAAAAGTAGGAGCCCAGATCATCAAAGCCAAAAAATGTCCAATACAAAAGCAAAAAGTATTTTCAACAAATCTAGAGTTTATGGTGATAAGAGACCCAAGGAATGAAAAAATAAATCATTCTTAATTTAAACGGTATCCTAGAAACGTGGAACCAACTCTGCTGCACTTCATAGGTCTCCAGTGCTTGATAAATTCACTTGATAAATGGAATTAATTGAGGTATACTGTTGTCTAAGAATCTGAATTTCAACCTTTGGTTACATACATACATATACAAAAAAAAAAAAGAAGTATTCCATGTGTAATATCGTCTGTACTCCTAACCAGTGGTCTGTACCACACAGTGACAGTGTATTGTATTTCCAGGTCTCTATTCTTTTCCAGCTTCTATACTACTGAGAAAGACAGATCTGACTTTTCAAAATACAACAAATAATTGTGAGTACCATCCCTTTCTGATGGGTGATCTTTGGATTTCTTATCCCTTTTAATACAACCAGTTAAAATTTGGCTTCTTTTGCAAATCTAATCTAGGGTTTACCATGTGTAAACAAACACATACCTGGCACTACATCAGTGCCTTGAGTGCCTACTCCTTCCCAAGAAGATGCTGCACCAATGTGAAACTGCCATATATAATTGTCTACCTGTCTCACGACATGTAGACATCAGTGATATTCTCGAATATGAGCTAGATTCACGTTTCTAGCAAGTTAAACTACAAATGCAAAAGCTGAACTCACAGATTCACAGATTGGTAGGGGTTGGAAGGGACTTCTGGAGATCATTTAGTCCAACCCACCTCTAGCGCAGGATGACCTAGAGCAGGTTGCACAGGATCGTGTCCAGGTGGGTTTTGAATTGCTCCGGAGGAGACTCCACAGCCTCTCTGGGCAGCCTGTCCCAGGGCTCTGTCACCCTTAGACTGAAGAAGTTTTTTCTCATGTTCAAATGGAACTTCCTCTGTTCCAGTTTGTGCCCAGTGCCCCTCGTCCTGTCACTGGGCACCACTGAGAACAGTCTGGACCCTTCGTCTTGACACCCACCCTTTAGGTATTTATATGTGTTGATCAGATCCCCTCTCAGTTTTCGCTTCTCCAGGCTCAGTAGGCCCAGCTCTCTCAGCCTTTCCTCATACGAGAGATGCTCCAGCCCTCTCATCATCCTCTTAGCTCTCCGGTGAACTCTCTCCAGCAGTTCCCTGTCTTTCTTGCACTGGGGAGCCCAGAACCGGACACAGAACTCCAGCTGTGGCCTCACCAGGGCAGAGCAGAGGGGCAGGAGAACCTCCCTTGACCTGCTGGCCAGGCTCTTCTTGATGCACCCCAGGACACCATTGGCCTTCTTGGCCACCAGGGCCCACTGCTGGCTCGTGGAGAGCTTGTCGTCGAGCAGGACTTCCAGGTCAACCCCTAATCTGTACTGGTGCCCGGGCTTGCTCATCCCCTTCTTCCACAGCGCACTTCTGTGCTGCTTGTGGAGGTGGTGATTTTCCTCTTGAGCTCTAGGAGTGATGAAACAAAACACCGCCAAGTGCCTCTGACTGCATCTGACATTTAAGACCATGTCTACTACTGCAGGAATGCAAGAATGAGAAAGTGCATGAAGATTTACGGAAGCAGACAGCCAACGAACTGGCATTACTCACATGGATTACAGACAAGCAGGAAGCAGATTCTACACTTTGTAAGCACCCTGATTAATACTTGTTTGGCATTCTGAATTTAAATTAGCAGGACTACTAAAGAAGCAGGGTATTATGAAGTGGGAGTAAAGTTCACAAAATGCTCGTACAGGAGTTTGAAGAGCGATGGAAGCAACAAACGTATGCCGGCAATAATCAGGTAAAAGGCTTTGTCTTCCCACGCTCTGGGAAAGATTACATCTCAGACCCAAAGGAGAACGGGTAGCATGTTCAGTTTGGATAAGGAAGGAACAATTAATATGTTCTGATGTGAAGCAGGAACATTGGAAACAGGCAGTATCTCCCAGTGTTAGAAAAACCTTTACATGGGTTCCCCAACATTCTTACCTTTAGGTAACAGCTCTAAAGTGTATTATCACCTTTATATTGGTTTTTTATGCGGCTGCAATATTTTAGGTAGTGTGAGAATCTTATTGAATACTATGCCTACAGCTAAACAACCTGAGTTTTAATCTCAGCAGCTCACACAAGCCAAGCTGAGTAGGACCTGAGCAGTACTTGACTACTGAAATCCTGCAAGAGGTGATAATGAAGCCTTAGCAGATAGCATCATTTTTTAAGGCATGTCTGTATTGGACTCATTACTGCAGCTGTACAGACACTTCAAAGCCAGCTTTAAACTACTCCTTACATTGTCAGAAATGTAACATGGGCTCTTCACAGTTCAACAGAAGACAAAGTTTGAAGACATGCAAGAAGCTGGGCAAACAGTTGGTTAACCCACGGTGAACTCCATGTTATCTGTGACCGTACTGCTGTAACTACCTGAGCTACCTGCTTTAAACATAACTCAGGTTGTCTGAATTTCACAGTAGTCCTTAGCTACACCTTAGGACCATAACATCTCACAATCTCATCTGATTTCAGCCATCCCAAAAACAGGGTGTCTAGCCTAGGCTAGTCATCTCACCTCCATTTATAATCAATGGACAGGGAAGGATCGCTCTAAAGGGCAATTCCTTGCACTCCTAGATAGGCATTAAGATAAGTGGGATGAATCACTCTCCACAAGAGGCTGTGTCTCTTCATTCGCTTCAGAGGAAACCTACCCTACACGTCTCATTTTTGGAGAGCTGAAAGCCGCCCTCAGTCGACAGAGTGACATCGTTGTGCTGAGCAAGCTGGTCTACTGCAGATGAGATACATAGCAGGTGTGAGCAGATGAGCAGACACTCGCATTAAGGAACCCAGTTCTTCATAGGGTAAGGCTCCCGGTGTCCGAAACGTACTGCAGCATGAGATCATTGCTAAGTTTCTTCCCCTGAAGTTTCAATTAAGTATGAAATTCTTCCTCATTTCCTCTTCTGCATTCCTTGTCTGGTTACATCAGCATCCGTGTTTCATGTCTGGGATGACGGTGTTTCAATAGAGAATGAAGTTTATATGGAGAATAAAAATAAATTTTATAAAAACCTTATAAAGAGATTTGGGATTGCCAGCAAGGAAGAACTACGTCAGGACGCCACTTACACTACTCTGATGCAGCACCTCCCAAACGTACCTGCCCTGTTCCCTACTTCCTAATCCACTTTGGAAAGTGGAGGGAGAAGTAAGAGGTGCTACACTGAAGTGTGAGGAAAAAATGTTGATGTTAGTAACAACAAGCTAAATACATTTAAAAAGTGATGACAAAAGACTTCTTTTGGGAGGAAAGTATGGCACAAAATGGTCTGGGAAAAGGTACTCTCATGCCTTTTTTATACCGTTGTCTCCACAGTAGCTGCATGGAGTAGAGTCACAGACTTACAAAGATGGCTTTCACTTTCCCTTTCCTCGTAGTCATGCCTTATGGAGATACAGAATGAACTCACTTCCACCACTGACTTCATTTGTTTAGTTATAACCCACATCTGCATTTTTAATGGAGACTGTAAGCTATTCAGGGAAGAACTCTCTTAATCACATGACTATGCAGCACAACTGTAGCACAGCGGGGCCATCATTTTATTTGTGGCTTGGAGAGACAAGAATTTTGACCAGCAGGTCAAGGCAGGTGACTCTCGCCCTCTACTCTACTCTCGTGAGACCCCACCTGCAGTGCTGCATCCAGCTCCGGGGTCCTCAGTACAAGACATACATGGAGCAGTCGGAGCGAGTCCAGAGGAGGCCACAAAGTTGATCAGAGGGCTGGAGCACCTCTGCTATGGAGACAGGCTGAGGGAGCTGGGGTTGTTCAGCCTGGAGAAGAGAAGGCTCCGGGGAGACCTTAGAGCAGCCTTGCAGTACCTAAAGGGGCCTACAGGAAAGCTGGCGAGGGGCTGGTTACAAAGGCAAGTAGTGACAGGACAAGGAGTAATGGGTTTAAACTAAAAGAGTGGAGATTTAGATTAGATATTAGGAAGAAATCCTTCCATGTGAGGATGGTGAGGCACTGGAACAGGGTGCCCAGAGAAGCTGTGGAGGCCCCATCCCTGGCAGTGTTCAAGGCCAGGTTGGATGGGGCTTTGGGCAACCTGGTCTAGTGGAGGGTGTTCCTGCCCATGGCAGGGGGGTTGGAACTAGGTGATCTTTAAGATCCCTTCCAACCCAAATCATTCTGTGATTCTATGACCTTCTGAATACAAACAGCAATAGCTGCAATATCAAAAATCCACCATGATGGTCATCACTGTACTAGGAACAGACTGTTAGGAAGCAGCGTTCCCTCTACAATGGGATGGAAACAATTTGTTCTGGTGACAAATACAAACTGAGATTGCACTGCTATTGGTGAGGACATCTTTGGGAATGGTTTTATGCTCAGATTTGCCTGTTTGTTTTACATAATCCCCTCAAGGCCTTTTCCCTCTCACCATAACAGCGAGCACATGGTCACCCTGTCACCTCCCTGGGCAGCAATGTCCTCCTATGGAGAGAGCCAGCTAGTGTCACACAGATCACTGAGATTTCAGAACGGCAGCGTACGAGTTCAAGCCATGACTGAACTAAGCAGGTTTCGCTTTCACCTTACCCTATGCACTACACCAGCAGATAAAAGTTATGATCACCGGAAAAGAAACTATTTTTATTCTCACAGTCTACTCCTCAGATGACGAGTTTTTATGCACGAGCCCCTCTCTAGCCACAGTGGAAAAAACAAGAACGGACTGGTCCTTGGGATGCAGCTACCAGCCCCAACAGCCTCGTGGCCACCTTGTTCCACAGGTGGGCATCGTGGTCAGGGTAACTGTAAGAAGCCCTGCTCTGTGGGTTACACACCCATCTCAAACACAAATCTAAACCACTGGTATATACAATGTCTGCCACCTCTGATGAGGAACACTTGAATCATCCCACCAGTTTCTTACAGCCTCTGGGAACGCTCGGGAGCTCCGGTCCCCAACTAGTACAGTTTTGTGAGATTACACATTTATGCAAAAAAAAACCCCAAACCCAGCAGCAAATGGTAGTGAGTGAAACTATGATGTCTTGCATTTTACACTGCAAAAACGACCTGGTGTTGTACCACTGAAATCAGAAACTCCACAAGTCCTTCCTGGGGACCCAGGCACAGGAGGTCAGGTCCCACCCAGCCTGTAAGTGGACTGTGGTCATGTTCAAATACGCTAACGACAGTGACAGAGGAAAAACCTAAACCCCGCAGCACAGCCACGCTGAACGTTTCCTTGGCTGTACAATCACACTCTGCCTCATTTCTTACAAAGGGGCATTACAACGCAAACCTTGAGCTTTACAAAGTCATTTAGAGCAACCTGCAAACCGCCAGACCGCCCACTCCGCCTTCCTCCGCTCCCACTTATGCTGGGAGAAATCCGAATCAACGCCAGCGCCCATCCGAAAGAGCCGATCTCAGTAGGGATCTGTCACTCTGAAAGACACCAGCGCGAGCCACAGATTTTCTAGCTTCGGTTTGGATGAAACCCCAGGACTCGTTCATCGCATCTCAGGGTATTTAGCGTTGACTTTAATTAAAAACCTCCTCGCCGTGCCAAAACACACACAGATCCAAACTTCCGTGTTCAGCCTCTGCAACGCATCGCCCGAAAAAAAACCCCCCCCGTGATGCCACATTTACGGTCTGAGGTAGGTGCACAAAGCAGGACCTGCCTGTAAAATTTCCTCCTGCTCTGCAAACTCCCTCTGTCTCCGCACTGCCCCAATTTATCACAGCGCAAATAAAAAACCCCAGTGAAACCAACACGTTCTTGGGAAGGAAGGGGTGCTGGTAGAGTGGGTTTTGAAGGCAAGCCAGAGAATATTCTAAAC
>VWZZ01004621.1:453229-469476 GCA_013399095.1 Psophia crepitans | reverse complement strand
GGGGGGGGGACGACGACACACACAGTGTGTTTTAACTGCTGTGATAATTCTGCATAAAGAGATGTTGGGGCTCTGGCTCCTGGCTGTAGCATGCCATGTGTCCCTGAATAAAATTACTGCCATGCAGGCTGTTAGCGGAGGAATGCGTAAACAGACTATGTATCCTTGCATCAGTTCCACAAAAAGTTGCACAACACAAATGCCTCTCGATGTGTCATTTCCTGCTTGGCCACCAGCCCAGCTCCTGACAGGCAGTCAACAAAAAGAAGAAAAAATTAAATAAAGAAAAAAAAAAAAAAAAAGAAAAAGAAAAAGCAAGATTTAAAGCTGTTCTACTCCAAAGCACATTCCACCAGCCCCAGACTTCTCCCTCCACCCTCTGCCTTTGAAAGAAAAGAGGGAGAACTTCCTAAAAACTGTTACGGGTTTTAAGTCGAGGAATCTCAAAAATCTCAGTGGCTTATCTGCCTTTCATAAACCGGGTCGGCCAAACGGTTAACGCGAAGGCTGAGCAGGACCTCTCGCTGGCTTTCGCTGGCTGCGGCAGCGTGCGCAGACAGAAAGGCGATGTTTGCTCATACCTTTCATCACGTGTGCACCTTGCGAGCTGAAGCGGCAGAGAAATACTCGGGAGCTGAATGAGATACAGCAGTTTTCTCCTGCTGAAACCCTCAGAACTACTTTTCCATCCACACTGGAAAAGAAAAAGTGGCTGGTGACTTTGGAGACTACCTTTAATTACAGGCAAACTAAAGTCTTTGGAAGCCAGGGAAAATATAAAACCATATAGACTTCTCCTCCCTCCTTCCTCACGATTTCCTCCGTGAGTGGGTTTCTACCAGAAGCAGCCAGAAAGGAGGACATCTCCTGTTCAGAAGGTACTACTATGGAAGGGTACATCACCACTTCTGTGTTTGTAAGGAGGTGAGGCAAAGGCAGCACAGGAAGCCTTAGGTAAAGTTTTGGGGCTTTTTGGTTCTGTTTTGTTGATTTTTTTTTCTTAATTCCTTTACAGTAATCTCTTGCTATCTGTTGGTCAGTTATGACCTCATGACAACTTACTTCTCCGGAAAACTTCTTTCAGCCCTCCCAGCTGGAAGGCAGCTCTGCTGGCTAGGATGTGCATATGGCAGAAGCTTTATCCTGGATATGAGGAGAGAATAATATCTGCAGGATTTCCCAATGCTTCCCAAAGATCTTATACAACCCCGTTGCCAGACTCCATCCCTCAGAGCACCACGCGCTGTCTCAATCCAGTACCAAGACTGTGCAACACAGTAGATGTCCCTGGATAGTAACCTAGATAAACTGTAATAAAATAAATACATCTTTTCCAAGGAAAAAAATCATCGGAAGACCTTTTCTCATATAGAAATGGGCAGCTCTTCTTAACAGAGCAACCTGACATCACTGTCCCTATTAGAAAATTTCAAAATTATAACAGAGAGACAAGGCAGCAAGCTTCCACAAGCACACGTTTAACAGGACTAAATGGCACTTAGGCTTAACAACCTGACTTTCTGAAGTGCCGAGCATCCAAAACACCAACCGGAGTCACCGCATGCCACAACTGCTCAGCACCCCTGAAGTCAGGCTCTAAATGATTGTGATATCTGTCATGGTATTGCTGCTGCTCCTACTGCTGCTGGAAAGCACGCAGCCGTCGTTCGCTTGAGTCAACTTGCCAACAGAAGGTCAGGGTGCCTCGCCTATAAACAAGCCTTACAAACTCACGATCTAAAGCATGATGTCATGTCTTAAAATGATAAGCTGGCAACAAAGTAAATGACATTTTGTAAAGATGTGCATAATTTTATGTTTACGCTACTTAGAATGAAGGTTCTAATAAGTCATCGGTTGTGTTCCTTTAAAGGGAAGTTTTATAACTGAGATGAATCACAACTGCAAAAGATCAAAGTGAAAAAACATCAATGATGCCATGGGGTACTTTTTAATCTTGTAATGAATGATGATCATGTGCTCTTATGAAGTTGGTCCAACTGCCAACGCCAGATGTGTATATTAAGAAAAAAGTTGTTTGTGATGTGACAGCTCTGGTTGAGCTGCCAGAGAAAGGAAAACTCGGATAACATGCTTGAGATGTCGAAGTGAAATACAGATCCTGGCACAGAGGGGCACTATTTGCCGATACATAATTTGTTAAGAAAAACACATTTGCTATCAGAGCTGCTCATTGACTTGAATTCCTTATTGCCCCCAACCACCTAATTTTCCTTATGCCACATAAACGCCAGATACACTGCTTGAACGATTACTGCCAAACAGTAATAAATCTACATGGGTGCAGGGGCTCTCAGAAGGAAGCAGAACTTCAGTGAAACTCCCACAGCTCACTGGAGCTACTCCTTCCCTGAAAATTCCAGCTTAATAACTAGTCATTCTGGAAGTGTCATAGCCTTGCAAGTATCAGACTGCAGTAATAGAACTTGCAGAACCAAACTGATCCCGGAGTAGAGTTTCACTAAGTATTTAACAAAATACTAAAATTCAAATGGACATTCAAGTTCAGATTTGGCTTTCTTAAAAGGAAAAAAAAAATAGATGAAGTAACTCCACCCAGGCTCTAAGAACTAAGTTACTGAGCACTCCTACATTCAGCTGTTGAATGAGAACAGCAGACAGGTATCACGCAGAGAAGCCTTTCAGATCTAAACTACAAAACCCCAGCAGAACTGGGAAACCTTATTAATTTCTACGAAAGCAGCCTCACTTTTAATCCACTGATCGCTGAAACGGTTAGTCCCAATGCAAGCAAGTTCCCCTTCTGTGCTACACAGCGCAGTCCGCGCTGTTCTCTGCATCACTTTCAAACCGCTCTGCTCCTTCACAGCAGTTGTGTCCTCTGCTGGGAGATTCCCTCTTTGGCGGATGCCTCGCTACATACGTGGAAGCAGCCTCCAAATGGGAATGGCTAAATGGTATATAACTTATTCCCTGGTTTATACACCAGGAATGCAGTTTGCCCAGGGTCTCCAAGTAAGCTACATGGAGCATCAGCTGCAGGTGAAAATTCAAAATGGGAACGGATTCAGCTCGGGAGAGAAGACAGAACAAAAATCCCCTTGCTGTGACAGACGGACACCTCAGCTGTGAGCAGGTAGCAACGCACACAAAGAAATGTATCTACAGCTACTTGCTTGAGGTGAAAACACTACAGCCTGGACAGTTCTTACAGAAGGCATTTCAGTTCCTGTCTCTCAGTGTAAGAGGAGGTGACACCGCAGCGTGTGTTAGCACGAGAAACACTTAAACGCGTGAATTCTGTCTATGTCTTTCTGCTTCTTCAGTCTTTGTGGTATTTTAAACAAAACTCTGTGAAAGCTCCTTAAAGGTCTCATTTGCATGTGCAGATCAAAGGCAAAATAATTATTTGAGTGCTTCTATCACAGGGATTTTTTAATGTGGTTGTTCATCAAATAATTCTTAATCTCTAAATGTAATTTAAATACAGCTATACCTGGTTAATCCAATCAATTTAGAAAGAGTCGTTCTAGGTAGATTAAGAAAAAACTCCAGAACTGGCTCGTCAGTGATACCCATATGATGTGAGACTGGTTACAGACTAAATGTGCTAGACAGAGAGACAGACGTATAAATCATGATGGATTAACCAGGCTTGACTGTATCTAAAAATAAATGCTACCCATAAAACTGCTAGAACGTGACAAAACACAATTGTCATAAAAATATAGCCAGTGGTCACGGCAAATAGATTCTTAGTAAGTTAGGAAGGTGCAGTGCTATGAGATAAACGTGCTGAGTGAAAATCTGCTGGACTACGTTTAAATAATATGCGCTTTCTGTGCACAAATAAGAAACAAGACCATGCTGCTGATATACTGGGTTTTTATCTTTCTTTGCCCCCCAGGGGTCTGTGATGAGTCCATAGCTGAAAACCAATTTCAGGTATGATGAGATTAACCAGGTGCATTAATTATCTGATGGCAAAAGAATTTAAGGGCAAACAACAAGGTGCTATATCACATATTTTCTCTCTGCGCTAGGACCGATCCCGAGAGATCAGTCTCCTGTTTTGTTCTAAACATCCTCGGTTGGAAGCTTACAGGAGTTTAGGGAGTTCAGCATGTTGCAGGGTTGTATCTATTATGCCTCAATCAGATTATATATAAATACAGGGGGTTTAGTTCTCATTTACACTGGCAGATAATGTATCAAGACCTTGATGTGAATGAGAATCAGGTCCGTGATTGCCCAAATTCAGCCAAGCACTTAAGTGTGTGTTTAATGCAAGTATGTGTGTGGTCCAATAGACTCCAAATTAAGTACGCACTTATATATTTTGCTGAGCAAGAACCAATGTTTGACAAAGATATATATTTCATTTACGGGCCTCTGTTAAACAAAATTAAGCAGACTTAAGTGCAAAAATAAGAATATAATACTCACTTCTCGGCTCCCTTGGCCCATCCACCGTAACCTTTATAGCTCTGTGGTATGTAGCGACTTGGGGGGGATTTGTCAGGACAGTTATTGTCAAAGTAAAGCTCTTCCCTACAAAGGGAAAAAAACAACACGGAATGAGTGATTACAACATGAAAACAGTCACATGCATGTTCAGTAAAGAATCAGAGACGTTTAAAATTATTCCCTGTCGTTACCACAATCGTGAAAATTAAAAACATAACTGACCATAGGAGTTTTCCTCCCCTTCAGTTTTACTCTATGTCAGGAATATGTCCATGTGTTGACAATCTAAATGTTTCTTATTTAATAATGGGTCATCATACAATGACAGAACAAAAGTGATTCACTGCTGAGGACAAGCCAAATTCTTTGCTGTATTGAAAGTGGTGTAAATCTAAAGCAAGTCAGATAATTCAAAAATTTACTCCAGTTTCGCAGCTGTTTGACAGAGAGCAGAATGTGGCCACATGTTATTTACTTCGCACAGTTTTATCATTTCGTTTGTTTGACTTAACTACAATAAGATGAGGAAAGAATATATTTTCCTCCTGGGAGTCATTTTAACAGGGAATCAGTGTCTCCTGTCCTTCATATGCCAGGGGTAATAGGATGATATCATTATTACTGGAACTCACTCTTTTTCCCTACATGTATTCCATCTAAGAAATACTAAGAAAGCCCCCAACTTCCCCGCGAGGGTGAGAAACTGCGGTGTGCGAGTCCATTGCTATCTTGTCTGCTCTTTTTTTTTTTTTTTTAAATAAATTTTTCAGAGTTCGAATTCACACGGAGATTGCACAAGACCATCCGCAGCCTTCAGCTGAATGAAACCGTTAAAAAGAAGTAAATAAAGGGAGCCTGCCTGCGCCTGAGCGCACACTCTCACAAGGCGCTGGCCCCCGTTCGGGAGACTCACTGACAGTTGTAATCTGTTAGATATGCAACGGTTAGTCACGTCAGATAGTCAAAACTGAAAACTGTTTCAAGACAGGAAAAAGGTGGGCGTACAACAGTGACTCAATAAAACAGTCAGCAATCTTCGGCCTTCATGCTCATTTAAGCTGCAGCTTTACCAGACACTTAAAACTCCTTTCCCTCCCTGCCCCCCTCCCCGTGTATACGTGCATTTCTGTTGCTAGGGCTTTTCCTCTTGCCGAACTCTGAAGGCATTCAATCAAGACACAAATCTTAAACGATATGTAACAGTGCAAACTTAATGCAGTTTTTTATTTTTTTCCGAGCCTAATATAGAACAGCTTATATATAAGGCATAATACAGAACAGAGCTTTGGCTGTCAAATCTGGTAATTGGTCTTTCTTTCTGATCCAAGTCGTATATCCCCCAAACCTGCCTGAGACACGCATCGTTTATTATCAGGAGTGCAACTTCAAACTGTCTTGGCTATATTTTTCCCAAACTAGAATGTGACATGGAACTTTTTTTTTAAGGAAATATAACTGTCATTCAGAGTAAAATGATTTTCCAGGTGTAGCTGCGCTCCACCTCTCCGAGAGATGCAGGTTGGAGGGGAGGTCAGCACCCCAGCAAAGGTGCCAGCATCTCAGGAGGCTGAATTCTGCCTCGGTGGAGATGCGCGGCTGGAGGTGGCTCTTCCCCGGTTTCATCGGGAAATGGATTATTTCTCAAATAATCACCACAGGAGGAGAGTTAGGTGGCTGTAGGACGTCCAGTCTTTGTCCAGTCCTGCCCGTCCGCCGTCGCCGGAGGTAAACTGTGCGTCCTGCCAGCGTACGGCGTGTGTGCAGGCAGCCTGCAGACACACACAGTGCCTCCACGCCTGCCTGTTTAGGGCTGTGCCTTTTCTCCTTCTCCGAGCAGGAATTCAGCCTACTGCTTGGATAGTACGCATTTGCCAGGGACAAGTTTAAGGCCTCCTTCGGCGCCGGCCTACCATGTCAAAAAGTTCTGACTAAGCGATTGCGCGATGATGCCATTCAGATCGCAGGTACCCACATGAAATGGGTAGAGCATTATCGGTAACAAAGATACTAAAGGGATTTTCCATATACCTTTGAATGAAGAATTTGGCCTTTGGATGCTACCGTTCCATTTGTATGCCAGATCAGTATAAAAGCCTATCACGACTAAAAATCAACAGGACAAAATATACTGTTTGTAAGAGTCTGCGAAATCACGCCTGCTTGATTTTCTGCACTAAATGTATCTCAACAGGATACAGCAGCCAGAAAAAAAACCCGCATTCCTTCATACCTAAGAACTACAGTTCGACCTGGCCTGTGAGCACTTCTACATCATCACCTCTCGGTCAGCCTAAGCTGAACAGGTAAGCATCTAATCTGAGAGGGAAATTGGTTTTGTTCCCTAACCGGTATTCTACCAAACCAAAGCATTAATGAAGTAAGGTCGATGAAGCCCCACTGCGCTCAGTAAACAATACATCACTTCATCGCGGGGAGCCGGCGCGGCCCTGCCGGCACGCTCAGGTTCCAGAGCTTTCAGGAGATGATTTACATATTACAGGATTAAGAACAAAATAAATTTTTAAGGTCCCTGGTTTCAACGATGCTTGTGCTTTCCGCAGATATTTCACAGATATCCCTCCTCAGCTACGAAATCCTTTAATGCACTTTTTATCACCTTGCTTTATTGCCCTCGGTCGTTCCAACTATCCACTTTTAGGGGCTAAAGACTAATTGTAGTTCTCTTTTATTAAATTCCCCAGCCAAGCAGTCATCTGGCACTATTGCTTCAGTGTGTCTAAACTGTGCATTCTTTGTTATTCACACGTGTGAGCCGAGCTGACACAGGAGGACGAGATGGACATATGCTGAAGCACAAGGCAAACCCCAGAAATCAGCCTGAAAGGAGACTCGGCAGCTTGTGCGTGTTGCATATTTTTTCAGTTAGATGCTAATGTGATTAAAGTATCAGGACACAACAAAATTAAGGTTATGATCCTTTGCTTATTGAAGACAGGAATTCTTTCTTCTCTGCGCTGTGGATCGGGCTTGTAAAAGTGAGCTACTGCCTCAAAACCGCATACAAACAACTGCATTCACACACAGCGCCCTGTTTACTTCTTCTTAGGAATCCAGAAAAGGTGTTTAAGAGAAATTATACAAACAAAAACGTGAAGCTTCTGTCAGGCAAGCAACATTAATATGTATAAAAATCAAGTTTCCCCATTGAGCCATGGGAAGCAAGAGAAAACGTGGGAGAGGAGGTGAAGTGGTAAGCTGATGATTCAGACTTCACAATCAAATTTAGAGATACAGAGATCAAAGAGCGAGCTGTTTAGAAAGATGTAAATCTGAAGTCAGGAACAGGTGTGGATTAGTTTCTTGCCACCGAAAAAAAAATGATTTCTTTATTACTTTATTTTTCCTGTTCTACTTCAAGACCTGTATCTATCGATATTTGTCTATGTAAGGAGCTTTCTCACTTCTGGTTGCAGCCGCTGCTTTCTTTCCCTGCTATTTTAAGCAGAGTTCTAAAAATCTATCATTAGTGATAACTCTTTCTCCTTCTCTCCCTCTCTCTCTCTCTCTCTCCCCCTCTCTGTTCTAAGTCTGGAAGACAAGTCTGGACCAATTTCTCCATCCTGCCTCTGGCAGCAGAATGCAGCATTTCAGATCCTCCACCGAGTCCCGGCTGCTTCAAAGGAAAAGCCCTACTTTCTTCCGTTAAGATCATAAGAAATATAGGGGGAGGGGGTCAGCTCTGTTTGGACATAATTACACTTCATCAAAAGAAGCTTTCTTCATCTTCCATGCGTGAAAAGTCTGCAAGCAGTTAAGTCTGTCTTTTTTCTCCCCCCCCCCCCCCTTTCTTTTTTTTTTTTTAAATATAAAAATTGCTATTTGGGAAACTAGCCAAAACTCAGAAAGCCAATATAGTAAAACAGTGCACACCCTTTGTTTTTCTTTGAAGTCTCTTAAATAAATATGTTGAGGGTTTGAAAAGTACACTATCGCTTTTCCATAGATTCTACCCAGATTGATCAGAGAAAAAGTCTATTCCAAGTCTGCTAGATACAAATATAAATTAAAACTACTGGAACCAAATTTTAGGAGGTTTGTGTTTGTATGTGTCTGTTGCTGTATCTACTCGGGCTTTAGGTCCTCTGTTTCATTTCCTATGCTTTAATAAAAAGTATATATCATAGGTTTCAAATTAAATTCACAGATCAGGGGTAGTACATCACATTTCAGTTCTTTTTCAGCACTGCTGAAAGACTGATACACTACTGAACTTTTACTGTAAGGCAGCGGTAGCGATGGAGCCAGAGAACTTTCAGACCTAATCCATCAGCAGAATAACAAAGCAGACTGGTTTTTTTTTTTACAGAAAGCAAGACAAATGGAAGAGATAGGTAACACCTTATCCAAAAGGGCAATGAACTCCATATTTATATTGCATTACTGCTGCAATAGTTATTCTGTCTTTCAAGTTACTCTTTATTATTGATACCTTTTAAGTTGTAAAATGGTAAAGGGAATTGTTGGCCAGGTCGCTAAAATAAAAAATAGCCACTGTAAGTCATGCTTATGGACTCACTCTCACAAAGCACTTGTAAAAGCGTGCTGATTGATTTAGAGTATCTAGGCCTCTGTCATATGTTTAATTTTTTTCTTGACAAACACTCTTTCCTTCCTTAAGATGAATTAAAACTACTTTCTAAAGGATATTACTGTGAAATGAGCTTTATCGCTAATTTCCCAGCACAACTGTTTGGCTTCTGTTGCTTTGTTTTGCGCCTTTCAGGGCTAGTTTTAAAAAATGGATAATTACTTCAAACACATAAAGGAAAAAATATGTAGGCTGAATCAGCCACTGACAAAACAAACCCCTCTGAAGATCCCTGCACCAAAACCTGAAGTGCCAGCTTCCTTTGAGCTATCCTTTCAATCATTATCTGCAATTTGAAAGCAGCTACAAGGCTCCAGAGGAGGAATTCTTGCGAACTTGCAATGATTACAAAGGCTATGAGTGCAGTTTCCAGATTATAGGGAGCTCCCAAACAGGTGGAAGACAATGACAGCACTCTACATATTAAAAAAAAAATAAACTGAAAGTTACCCTGTCATTTAAAGTAAAGGTTAAATTCAGTTCAAGTCCAAGCTTACCAGCAATTCATAAAAAGTCAACCAGTTTACTAAAAAGAAAAGTATGACTTCTTTTTGCAGGTCATATGCATTTTGATTGTAAAGGGCAGGCAAGTCACTAGAAAGCTTTCCACCAATAGCCGTAAGCCTTTAAAGACGTAAGCCCTTCAAGACTATAACCTATAGCACGTGACATGCAAAGTCCCCTTAATTATAGGTCTTCTACACCAACTTCAGAAGCAGCTCTACTGCTAAAGGGAATTCTCCATCTCTCATCGCCATGGCCTGAGATACACTCTCTGAATCCACATCACCCAGAGCACAAATTCCCCCATTTCCTTCCACCTTTGCTGTGTGATTAAAATAGGGAAGCAAGTTCGCTGCAAATTATTTGTCTGATAAAAAAAATGCACAGATACATGAGGAGTCAAAAAAACTTAAGAGAAACTCTTAACTTGGTTTGCACAAATACTAGAGTTTGCAAATAAAACATGCATTCGTCCCTCCAAATGAAAGGCCGACAACAATGTATTAACAGATTGATCAGTATTTCATGGCCAAGTATGATGTCTAGACATTGCTTTAGTCTCCTTATGGACAAATAAAATGCAGTGGCCTACCTCTTCCACTTCTGCCCACAAATCGTAAGTCATTAAATCTGGCCACCTGGTTCTTCATCACGGCAGAAGCATTTCGCAGCTCTGCAGAGTAGTTCTCATCGTTTCCAGCCATGACGGTGACCACCGTTCCATCAGGCACTTCTCCTAAGGCCACCACCTGTTAAAACGGGAAGACAACCACCACTTGTGAAGCGACGCTTTGAAAACGCGTGTCTCCAGCCCGGCTTCGCAGGCTGCCATGCTCATGACAAAGCTCTGTGGCAGCTTCTCCAGCCCGCTGTGGTGAAGAGTCATGTATTAGCTGAACACAGAACAAAGAGCCACATCAAAAAAAGAAACATCTTGTATTGTCTCCCTTTCTCATAGCCTAGTAGGGAGTTTCTCCGTTGCTACATTTCTTCAGAAACACTCAACATCCTTATGTAGAGTGTATGGTTTAGTGCTTCCTGAAGGCCAACTTTGTTCTTAGCAACAGCGAGCAGCCAGAAAACATGAAGCGTGGCTCGTATCCATAAATTATATGCGGGAACGTATTTGAAATGGAAAGTTAGAAATTACTATTAGCAGCATTAGCACCCAGATTCAATTCTACTTCTCTGCTTGTTATGCCCATCACCCTGACCCCGGAGCTCCTCCAAGCTAGAGAGAAACCCCCCCACCTACCCATCCCAGGAGCGGCACCGGGGGCATTAGCAGACGAAGCTCTCCACCCAACGTGCTGCTGCAATGGAGCACTTTGTGGCTGGAATTCAAACTCTTCAGATGCCGTATAAAACAAAGGCTGTTACTTCCTTGCGGGCATGTAAATTTTCATAGAGCTCGCAAGAGTCGCATGTGGTTAGCGTCGATACCTCCCTCAAATTCCAGGATGGGCGAACAGCAGGTATCAAAGTATTTCTCCTTACGTTCCACCTAGCTGATAGCCTGACTTCTACGCTTCAGTGGTTGTGTAGTGCTCCAACATCTTATTAGATAAACGCCATGGAGCAGACAGCTCCTGTTTTCTAATTTTAAAACACCAGGGATACCTACAGTGTTACCATGCCATGACTTTTTGAAGTAAAAATAAACAGAAATACTAAATTACTAGGAAGAAGATAAACACTTCTCCATCTGGGGTAAAAAAAGTCCACAAAAGTATCAAGAAAATAACTTCCTTTTGCCCACTTAGCTAATACTGATGCTGGAAATAAATTTATAACAGAGAGATTCACAAATGTTGCAAGGCTGAGCTCTAACTCGGAAAAAAAGAAGTGTTGAGATAGAAAGTCTGTCCCCTTGCAGCTCCTACCAGTTCACATGGTCAGATATGACTTTTTATATTATTCAGGGTAATTCATTCTGTCTCTTGAAATATATATTACATTTTGTCATAAGCCCTGCTTGAAATGTCTTTCCCATAAATGATCCTGTCTGAAAGTAATAATTGCAGGTTGCACTTTAATTCTAATTAAGTGGAAAGAATGAGGAGTTCTGAACATAGAAGGAGAGCTTCATGTGGCCCAGTGCACTGTACAATGTTTCTCTAAAAGAATAAAAATCAATGACAAAGGTATACAAAATCGGAAAATATTTGAAATAGACTATGTGACTGAAAATTATAGCTTCTCCTATCCTAAAAGAAATCTGAAAGAGAAAGAAGAAAGTAAAGCAACGCAGTGCAAAAAGGATCTACCCTTGTGCTTTTCTGTTTTTCCACAAAACACCAGGTAATACCACCCAAAACTGAAAACCGAGTTTTGCCACAAAGTACTGTGAGGGCTCTGTCTATCAAGCAAAGGTTTTACTTTAATGTGATATGAACGTCCCTGAACATAAAAACACAGGAACCACCACTGTGGATAAGATCTGAGGTCCCACCAGCTCACTGCCTTGGGTCTGACAGCAAGCAGGTCTGACAGCTTCAAAGCGAGGTGTAAGGAATAATAAATAATAATCAAATAACAAATAATAATCTGCTGGATGGATTACAGAGCTGACTCTAACCCTTAATAAATGGATATTGGCTTAAACTCTAAAGCATGGGGCTTGAGAGTCCTTCTGAAACACTCCCTTCCCGGTTTGCGATACATCACGTTATCTCTGGACGGTCCTGCCCGGCACACTAGCACCCAGGGGAGCTGCAACCTATGCTTTCTGTGTCTCATGAAACAACAGGAAAAAAATACATAAGAATCACATTAATTCCAGCAATGCAAAGAAATGCCGAGCGCGCAGGAGGAAGTACGAGTCTGCCAGGGGCCTCGGAAGAGGGAGCGAAGTGCCCGCAGCCTCAGCTCACCTCCTCCTCTAGGTAACAGCACGGAGCGGGCTGCAGCATCCCATCTCCATCGCAAGCCGTCTCCCGAACACGGGTACAGCTTGCAACACCTGGCCAGGAGGGAGCAAAACCTCTCAAAAAGCCCTCCTGTCCCGCACCCTGTCGCTTGTCAGAGGCTTCCTCCCTACCCTTTCCACTCGAGGATGTCAGGTCAATTTGTCAGCTTAGACATCAGCCTGAAACCACACGTGCCGCTGCCGGAGTCACCGGGCTGATCGCGCCGCATCAACGACTGCATCATTACTGAAACGCATCGGCTTTTTGATGCGGCATGATGCAATATCGCTATTCGCCTCATTAGGAGCCCGAAGGAAAAGACAAACTGAAATCAGAGGTGAAAATAAAAACTTTGGCTAATAAAGTCCTATAACAAACACAGAAAGGTGCCCTGCCATGCAACAGGAGTAAAATGCTGGTTCTTTTCATAATTTATGTTTTTTCTCGTGAAATACCAGCAGGCTGTTGCACACACAGGCAACAGCATTGGTTAGTAAAAAGCTTTGCAAAACAAGTTTGAAACCTGGAGAAATACCTATCATTTTGAGAATTTAAAAAAGTAGCTTTACATACTGAAGGACTGCTGGCATAAACCTTGATTTGGTAATTTTATGCCACGTATCAATCCAAAATTATTTACATATTCTTAGGAGGAGGATTGTAACTGCACTGTGAAATGAATAAGGACAGTGTAAAAAATCCAAGATTAAAAGTGCCCGTTCCTTACCTATTCTTCAAACATAAGTATCTCAACTATTTCAAAGTCTTTATTTTCCATTTTAAACTACCTATACATTTTGGTGCTTAAAAGGAGATTTTTGCCCTTTTTTTTTTTTTTTTTAACTAAAGCTCAAAAAGGTAAATGGAGTCAGATGAAGCCACAAACTAAAACCAAACCAATTCTTACAAGTTGAAAATAACCACCTATTTTTTGCATAACACAATTCTCGTCTGGTTAGGCAACCTGTTTGCCCAGTTTCGGTCCAGTGGGATTTGAACTGGCCAAAGCATGTACCCTAAAGACGGAAGTTACGAGCACGCGGCAAAACTACTATACAACTGTAGGTACTACGGCTTTCTGCAGAGTAAAATGCTTGTTTTGGAAAAAAAAACCCTCCGTGTAGGCTAAATAGTTCCTCTCAAACACTGATATCTATCACTTCAACAACTTTTCTTGCGAAACGTTGAATTCAACAGCCTCTGAATGTAAAATCTTCCATATTGAGAACGCCTTTTCCAGAGATTGCCAAAAGAGCATCTGATACTATTAAAAATATTTTAATGTTCTGTAACGTAAAACAGAATAACTGATTTGCACTACTTTTTGTTTCAAAATATACATCTGGCCTGACAATTTATACAGCAGGTTTCAGCTTGAAGCTATTTAAAACAGCTGAGTTATAAACTCTGAAAATTGGGGTTTGGAGTGGAAACGCTGACAGACCCTTAACTACTGTGGCGCTACTGGGGAGAGGTTTTAAACTTCACATCCCTTTTTTCCCCCCCCCTTGCTTTTAGGTCCACTAAGGCTCTTTGCTACTACCAGCATCATACAGAAGCCACTTGTAGCATCCGACGTGGCAATCTGGGACTTGATGACTTTCAGTAAAAACTGCCAGGCAGACACATGAGCAGAGGGCCAAATTCTGGCGATTCTACTCAAATATAAGAACCTCTGGCTATTAAGATTAAGAAGTGAATATGATTTGGACACGGGTGCACAGTAGCTATTTCTTTTATGCTAGAATATCACTAGATAGTTAGAGCTATATTAACAGTTACATGTCAAACACCCCTCCCCACAAAACCAGTTTGCATTAACAATCTTACTAGTCAGCGCACTCAACGCGGACTCCCTCCGCAGTGTGTGCAAATATCAATACTTAAAATTCAAATCTAATACTAAGCCGACATCGGTTGAAAAAATTAGAATCAAACCCAGCACTGTTTATAACGTGCTTCCTCTCCTGCATATGATTTATATCTGTTTTTTTAAATTAAAACAGTGCTATATCCAGAGTACTTTTTAACTAGAGATCTCTGCGAGAGAATTATGACACACTTAACACACCACTCAAAACACTATCATCAACATATTATTTATTGCCAATAAAACTTCAAAAAGTCTGTTGTCTGTGAGCTATTTTACTTTCAAGTTAGTGTTTAACCGGGATTTCTACAGCCTAAATCTTTTTTTTTTCCTTTTCAAAGCTAATTCCCATTCTGTTATATCACAGCCAAGTGTTTCACCGTATGATACATGCAGCTTCTGTGGTCTAAAAGTACTGGACACTGCATGCAAGTTACATTTGAAAAATGAAACAGTTTTTTTAAAAAATGGTCAACAATTCTTTCAACTCAGCTTCAAATTAATTTACCAGTAAATAAGGGCGTATATGTCTTCAGCCTGTTTTACGAAGTACGCGTCGCGCGTTGCACGTGAAAACACCGATGGAGCCACAGCGGAAGGGTGCAAGGGGCGATGCACACTGCTGATGCATCACTAAATTGGTCCTACCTAGACCTCCCTGTCAGCAACCAAACACAGGGCCCAAATATATGACATGTAATTATGTATGTATGGACACAAAAAAGATTGGGAAATGCTCTAAACCTTTTTCTATCCTTTTTATTCCATGCAAACATTCTCATTGTAATAATATTCTAAAGGCTTTAATATTTAGTTTAGATGGTTCCCTTATTCTAATGAGCTGTGGCCGCATCCTTTGAATTGCTGTAAGGTAGGAGAAGGCCCAGACGTTTCAAACGAAAACAGCCATGCGAGTACAGTAACGCAAGAGCTCTCGTGTCCCTTTTGTAATGAGTAACTCTAACACCGACTTCATCTAACGCTCAATTAAATCATAATCACAATTCTCCGAAAGCTCCTCCTCCTTACCCCGGAGCCCCTGTGAATCAGAACCACCGTGACCCGCACCTAGAGAGCCTTTGGGTGCTACGCCAAGCCACGAAAACAGAAGACACCTCATTTTTCTCTTATTTCCACTTGGTCCAACCATCGCGACCCGCGACCGGCCCCGTGCGAAGGGCTCCTCTGCAACTCCAACCTCCGCACAAGGGCGCTTTCCTCAACTCGCACCCGCACCCCTATTACATTTTCAAAGCAAAACTTTGTCTTCATCACCAATCACGTTAACACCAGCTCATTTAACTGCTTAGTTAACTAACTGCTTAGTTTAACTATTTTTCTCGGATAAAAGGCCGTGATAACACGGCGAGCAATGGGGAAACACCAGAACAAGGCAACGTTCTGGAAACATGCTGCGTGAGACCGTTTCCGAACTCTTCTACCTTCAGGACCGTTTCCAGGCGTGCTATTTTTCACGCAGCGGGTGTGGGAGCCATGAGTCCCTCGCAGGGACACCCCACCCTAGCTACGAGCCCGCACCCCATCCTGGCAGGTGCCCTGGGACACCCAAGCCACCGCCCTCTCCCTACCAAAGGCCAGGGAGAGAAAAATCCAGAGGGAACGCTTTCAAATATTGCTAGGGGAGGAAAAGGGCTTGCTCTAAAGCACACAATTATTGTTGCTATTATTACAGTTTTAAAAAAAACCCAAAACTTTTCCTCTCGTTAGCACGCCATGGGGATGTAGACTGAAAATTAAAAGCAGCATCCCCGGTGCAGATCGGGGTGGTATTTATTGCCGAAACGTGCGAGCCCTGCCAGGGAGACCTCCTGGCCAGACACTTCCTCGCCTGTCCACCAGAAGTGAAGGGGTTTTGCCCCCCCTCCCTGCCCAGAAGCGCCGTTCC
>VWZZ01004621.1:432651-449273 GCA_013399095.1 Psophia crepitans | reverse complement strand
GAAGGCAGCAGGCAGGCTGCAGCGCTGCTCCTTCCGTCTTTTGATTTTGAAGACTAATAAGAAGAAAAGATCTGATGTTCGGTCACAGGGGAGAGCTCTCGCGCCGCGCACCGCCGCTGCCGCCTCCGCTCCGCGCCCGCCCCGACCCGCCCGGCACCGATCTCTGCCGGTACTCATCCCCTCCTCTGACTTTCCCACGCTTCGAATGGGGAGTGACAGCCCCTGACCCACTGCCCCGCAGGGTTCTACGTCCTTTCTTTCTTTCTTTTTTTTTTTCCCTCTTTTTTTTTTTCTTTTTTCTCTTTTTTTTGGTTCCCTCCCGGGTCCAGTGTTGGAAGGGCTGTGGAAGTTTTCTGTCCCGCTGCAAGAACGCAATCGCTGTGGATACCACCACAAACCCCTCCTGAGCTCGCCCCGCTTCTCCAGCAACCACTGACATCTGCTTTTCCCCCAAAACTCCTTTCCAAAGGACAATCAGTCGTCACCTGTAAGGACTAGTATATTCAGAAGCTCTGGTTTGCAATAGCTGCAATACAGAAAATGTATTTTTTTCATAATTATTTTGGTAGAATGTTTATGCCCACAGGTTCTTCTGGCTCCCCCCCCCCTTCCCTTTAGCTGGAGGGGAAATACGTTCCAGTAGAGCCCTTCCAAAGGTGCTAGGAAGAAGGCGAGAGGTTGTCTTACATCCAAATACTATATAAGCCTGACAATCATGATTTATTTCATTTCAAACAAGAAGATACATTTCCACTTTTAATTAGTCACACTAAAAATTTTACAGTCTCCTCTCTTCCTACTAAAATAAAATAAAAAGTTAATTAGGATAAACTAAAATAAGTTATTGGAAGCTACCAGTTTAAGGTCACTTAAAATAGTCCAGGGTTATTTATAATGTCGAAATAAAATTTTCCACTGAACGCCCTAACAAAGTTTCAGGTATCTGGCACAGCTGATTTTCGGTCTCCGTGCAAAAATATCTTTCTGCTGAACATTTACACATTTAACAGGAACTTACTACAGCTTGGAACAGATCACAACTCAGAGCACTAGAATTTTATTTAAATGGTTACGGACAAATTAAGAAAAGTACCAGTAATGTTTATGGACCTGCATAAAAGCTGGATGGGATTTTTTTCAGAAATAGTAATTTATGTTATGATATATATAATCTGGAACGTTGGCTTGGATTTGGCTGAAATGGAGAGGAACCCTGCTGCTCGGCTTTCCTCGGGTTTTATTTCAGAACTTCTTGGAATTTTAGCGCTGGTTGCAAAACGGGTCATATTTTAAGATGTTAGAGAATTGTAGGAGGTTAGTGAAAAAATGTGCTTGCACGGCAAATTATATCTTAACAAACACCTTCGGATCCACTTTATAAAACAGGATTTTCATTAGCACGGCTACCTTTCCTGCAATTTTGATTGTCTTTTAGATTTTTCATATTTAACTGTGTTACGAATACAGCCATAATGAGATTGCTTTTGGACCAGAAAAAAAAAGTCAACGTTTCCAAGAGCACCGAGTTTGTTTGCCATTACATCTGTAAAACACGGGCCCAGCACGCTCCTGTTGCAAGAAGTGTACGCTCAGGATGAAAAATAATTGTCAGATTTCAAAGATCCTAACCTGGGTGATGGGCCTTAAATAAATAGTTTTGATGCCAGTTGGTTTTTTCTTTTTTAGGTTCTTCTGGCTCGAATACAGAATTTAGTTTGAGCTTCTCTGTATATGTAAATAGCCTTTGTGAAAGGGGAATAGATGGGTGGGTTCAGTGGGTTTGTTGTTGTATTGGATATTTTTAGTCCGAGCGACTACAGCAACGTCAGCAATTATTGCTGTAGTTAAGGACTTGCCAATATTCTCTTCCCAAAGTCTACCTTCCCAAAGTTTTTTATTCACTGGCGAAAAGGTGCGCCAAGCCAAAATGCGTGAACTGAAATAAACGCTAGGGAAGGTTTTGCCCAAATCTCCATTCCTTTCAGCAGGGGCAAGATAAGCCCCGGTGCCTCTTGGCAGGGCTTGCCGTTCGCTTTGGTTGTAAGCTGACTGTTTGCCCAGCTATTCTTTGCTTTTTCCTAAGTATGACAAATAGTAACTCTAGATGCGCACGTTCTTCGGGCTGGTAAGTAGGCGTGTGGTAGTGAGCTCTGTAACTGCAGCGTTCAGAGTCAGACTCCGGACTACTACGGTTTGTTTAAGCACCGTGCCCCTGCCCCACTGATTTACGGCCCAGATAAAAGAAGATTCTTTGTGTCCCGAACTGAGTCGAAAGCATTTAATATTTCAGCACCACGCGCTGGTTTTTAGCGTTTACAGTCCCCGATGCAAACGTAAGCATAAAGGTTTGAAAGACAGGCTAGAAAATGACTACACTAAAAAAAAAATCCGTCTTGAGAATATTACTTTTCCCCCTAATATGTTCGGCAGGAAGGCAGGACCCAGAGCTGCGACTCCTGCGTTCCGACTCTGCGTTTGATGCTCTGTGACCTTGGATAAGCCTTTTAGCAAGTTTTCCTTCAGTATAAAACAGGGTACTAACTCTTACCCTATACTTTTTGAGGTATAAAAGTATGTGTTAAGTTCTCAGAAGCCCAAAGTTGAGCGGGGCTTTGCATACCAGTAACAGCGGGAGAAAAATTCTAAAAGCTGGTAAGAAACCTGCCGTGTCACTCCTGAAAAACTGTCGGCTTTTCCGTGGCACGCGGTGAAACGCACGTTACATAAACAACAGAGGAAATAGTCACTGCTGCTGATTTTTTTTTTTTCCTCCTAAATGATTTATTTTCTGCTTTTCTAATAAGGATGGACTACAAGCCTAGGTCTCGGTCCTACCGTAGGGTTCTCCCGTTTCCCTCCCTGCCTGCAACCTCTTACGCCCCATCGGAACGACGTGTATTTCCATGAGGTTTAAAGCAGCAAACGCCCCTGTTGCCGCTGCGAAGGAATCAAACGTGGGCCGGCTCGTCATCTTGTAACGATGGTTACAAGTGGTTGAAAGAGAAAGTATGGCCTGTGTTTTCGGGCAGTAAAAACCTGAAGCAGTAGTACCACTACAAAAATGTTTGGCCTGTTTGGTTTTTTTTCAAGTAAATTACTTTTTTTTTTTTTTTGCTTGCAACATGCAAATTAAAAATTAATTGTAGAAAGTTGTTAGGGTCCTCATAGTTATGGACAAACTGGGTTTTTTTTTATGGCAAGATTGACTTTGTCCCTTTCCATTAACCCTCCTCCGAAATTCTGTGTAACTACTGTCAGGATGAGGAAAAAGTCTTTTTTTTTTCCTTCCCTTGAGGGATTTCGGACAAAATCAGCACGTTCTTTTAGAGATAAAAAGGTTAAAACCCGAGAGCTTAATTTTTCTTTTTTGATTTTTTTTTTTCCCCTTCTTTCAGCATATATAAAACCAGCATGAGCCAGAAACTTCACGGTTATTTTTTCTGTTGACCTCAATGAAAACTGGTTCCCTTGACTAACTGTGGGGAAAGTGGGTGGTATAACTGTTTGTAATTAAAAAGGGTTTATACATTTGGAACCTTGCAGAGTCCCTAAATTTTGCATGCTGGTTTTTAAGAGACTAATGAAGTGCACTCTGGCCAGATACAAGTTCCATAAAGCTCACACAGATGATCCTACTAGATGTAAGTCAGTCTCGAGTGGGAGAGGTAATTTTTAATGCTCCCAACCACAAGCACACCCCCAGATTCTTTCGTTTACTCTCTCACTGTTGCAACTGTAAATCTATTCTCAATAGCATGAATGGTAAAAAAAATTTTTAGGCAGATTCTTTGTTAATGAATCTTGAAGCTGGAGCAATAGAAAACCACCAAATAGTGCAAGACTTGTTCTAAAAAGAATGAAAACATGCGACATTGAAAGAGTTGGTGCAGTCTACAGGGGTGTAGTAGAAGAAAGCAAATGTGGATTAGGCATAATGGACACAGCAAACCAACGCTTTGAGGAACTGTAAACGTTTTTCCCTTTCTTTCCTGAAAATTCACTCAAATGATGAAGCATTTCATCACTAGGATCAAGAACGTAATCATATTTATCGTATGACAGAGTGTAATCCCAAAAATGCTGAGCATCCTGGTCACATTTTAGCGTAATTTACGTGTGCTCCAAATGAGGTGTGGTCTCAAGGCGTGCGGGGCGTAACACAGGATCAATCCCTTGGTCGACTGTTGTGGAATTGGCAGCCAAGTCACAAGAGACAACAACATCGGTCCAGAAACAAGTCAGAAGAGCAGATGACAAAACATTAGACATCATAGGAATGATCCTCTCTAGGAATAAAAGACAAAGAGCTGGCAGAAAAAAATAGTGTAGGTGAAGCCGCCAGCAGTATCTGCAGCTAGGCTCATCTGCCACTTTCCAGCATAAGACCTTGTTTTCGCTCACGTAACGTTGCCAGTTTTTAACTGTTCAGGATGAGCTTTTCAATCCTGAGTCTGCCTCAAGCTGAATTTTTTGGAACCTTCCAGCAGAAATACTTCTGCTGCTTCTAAGATCGGCATTAAGAGAAAACACATTGTTTCACAACAATTTAAAATTTCTTAGAATCATCCCAATATCTATTTCAGAGCCGGGATGGGAAGCTTTACGAAGAAGGAGAGGAATAAGGAGGAAAAATCAGATAAGTTCCTTTTGTTGCCCTTGACCAAAAGGATCCACCCGAACTTGGCCGAGTTAGAAGCTGCTGAAAATTGTTGAGGTTTTTCTTGCGCGTGCTCAGTGCGGATGGAGGAGTTGGCAGCCAGATTTTGCAAAGCCTCCATAGCAGCACCAGGCTTGCTAGACTGGATTGTATCTGTAGTCAGTCTAGTCTGACCAATATTCTTGCTGACAGTAGGCTGCACTAGATGTTTTAGAGGAAAGGATAAGAAACCCTAGAGTCAGCAGATAGATACATGATCTAGTCCTCCTTTAAGGTCTCATCCTAGTTAATAGTAGCTTATAAAATATGATCAGAATGACTGTCAGCAGTTCAGTTTTAAATTGTGTCTTTTAGAAGTCTATAATTCAACCATAAAAATTCCTTCCAGGCTGAAATCTGGCTTCTACTCTCAGTTCAGAAGTCAAAATTCTCTACAGATTTTTTTTTTAAATAGTCTGTTTTAAAGTAATAGAGAAGAAAAAAAAAAAAGTCCTGTACAAATTCTGGGCATTTCTTCCATGATGCACTTCATAATTCAGTTACGATAAGTTTTAAACTATTTGTTTGGTCAAGCCCTAGAAGGAACGTAATTAAAAATCTTCACCATTAACACTAGACATTCAAATGTGAAGAAGATTCTCTGACGTCGGGATATTAGGAGTATGATGATATTAGGAGCTTATGTGACGTAATACCAAAACCTGTTGTTCTAGTTTATCTTATAAATATTTAGATAATTTATTAAATGCATAGATATTGAAAAGCAAGGGAGAAGTCCTCCTGTCCTTCCACGGCAAAACTCATCATGAAGTCAGTTACTCAAATGGTTTCCTAACTTAAGTGTAAGAAGAAAGACGTAACCTGGAAGTATCCAGGAGGAACAAGTAAGAGGTCCTCAGAGGGGGCAAAGCAGATGCAAAACCTTTCTTGGGAGACCACAACAGCTCTCATTACTACCAAACTTCCCTTTGTAGTGGAGAAGATAGAGCAGCTCTTCCCATCCTTGGAATGCTTTCAAACATACTGTGCTTGGCACCCTGAGGTTTGTGTGATTTTTGAGCAGATAAAAGTCCATTACATGAAAAGGCAGATCCCACACTCTTTCTTTCTTTTGTTTTTTTCTTTTTTTTTTTTTTTGTGTGTGTGTGTTCCCTGATAAGAAAGAAAAGCCTTATTCTGTTTGCAGTTCCACTGATTTCAATGGGAGCCTTCACGGAATGAGGTGCTGCCTCATGTAAGAGGAGCAGAGGCAAGCCTTTAGGTAACTTGCTACTTCAGGTTACTCTCCTTATCCCTTCACATTTCCATTTCTAAATGCCCATCTTGCTGTATGTAAAGCTCTTCATTTCCACTGCATTTTAAAGAGCTAGAATACTTCGTATTTTTAGGCACAAGAAAACCATCTTCCACTGTTTTTGACAATTGAAGAGCGTGGACTGAGGGAATGGGAGGAAAGCTCTATTTACTAAACACCACATGTAGATTACCACTTACAGTTTTTCTAAGGAAATTTATGACCTGTGTGGAGTAAATAAACTCCCTTTTTGGTAAAGAATCTGCAAGGCAATCATTCGTGCTTGCTGAGAGACATTACTCTTCGTGTTGCGACTGTGTGGAAGGCTACAGTAAAGGGTGATGTTATGCCTAAAATAGACAGTTGGCAGCTCCGAAAACAAACAACAAAAAAGCCATTTCTGACACTACTTATCGTGAGATTCTTGCTAGATTATGGCACATTCACTCTGATTCAGGAAAGAAAGAAAAGATAATGACAGGACAATTATAACTGTGTAACTAATAAGTTATCTTCATGCTCACACTTGCATGCCTCGCTACGTTTACTGGCAAGTTACGGGGTTTCACTCATCTGAAACAAACAGAGAGCTCTTGGTACGTGCAAAGTGTTCAGTGAGTCTGCGAGCTGTTTGCTCTGTACCTCAGAGCAGACGAGAATGGGACAGGCAATGTTCTTCCCCGGGCTGCTCTCCCTGTACTCCCACCATTACACGCTCCTTCTCCGCTCCCCACGCCGTGCTCTGTATCCAACAGAGACGCAACTGCTAAAGGCAATCATGAAAATTAAGTGAGAAGGAGGAACTTCTGTCAGTGTTTGTATTGCATGTTTCCAGAAATATTAAAGTGTTTCTTATGCACAAGTGACTCGGTGGCTTTCAGCGGTACCGCTCTTGATTTATGGTGGTGCGAGAGGAGAAGCGAGCTGTTATTAAGTCTACCTAATTTAATAGATGCATGCAAGATGTGCGCTTGTTTTCTTTAGAGTATCACAAGTGAAATTATCAGTACAACCTTTAGTAAATACTGTCCTACTTACGAGAGTATTCTGAATTTAAAACAAGTTAAGTGCATTTCTGGGTGGTGACCCCATGTCCTTAACTCACCCCATTGTGCTTCAGCACATACGGTATGTAACGTCACTGGGGTTTTGCCTCCTCTAGAAAAACGATGTGGTTTTGACGAGGGGTGTCAGAAATAGTTTTCCATCCTCAGATCCACTCAAGTAGTAGTAGAAATCATTGCCTCACTGGTGTGGACAAGGTCGGGTAAGTTCATTGCGTACCGTAGCAAATCACGCCTGTCAAGGGCTCCTGGGACAACTTGCCTGCATAGGATCTGGCTCGGGATGTATAAATTTGTCACAATAGGTGTTGAACTCGACTGACTTCATCCACACTGGAAGAGCAGTTGTTTTCAACACGACTCCAAGATGTGTGGAGGGTGGGTAGGGATTTTGACAACAGTTGTCAAAACCACGTCGTTTGTCTGGGGTAGGTGCCTACCTACTGAAATAGCGATGCTGTAAAAGGCCCGATTCAGTAAACCTGGGTTAGTGCAAAGGCCGCAGCGTCAGCATGGGCTGTGACTTGCTGTGCTGACGTACACTTGCAGGATGTCAGACGACGGACAGGATTTTTAATACACCGTCACTTCTCATCCCCATAAATACGGTACGCAAGGCCACAAGCCAGTCATCAAAACTGACTGATTTTTAATACCGTGCATTCTAATTTAAAGAAAAGTTGACTTTGATAGAACAGTTAGTGGAAGAAAATGCCCATGTTATAAGCAGGAGATCAATACTCCCATCACAAGAAGCTGATGACATCATGCATAACGCTGAATCTTGCAGGCCCTTCCTATGCTGTGTGCTCTCCTGTGCTCTTACTTGAAAAAGCGTAAGAAACTGAATTGCCAGACCAGACTGGACCTCTGCTGGTATCTCTGCTTCTTAGATGTTTGTTATTAACTGATGAGCTCCCTGGAAGCATCACAAAAGAGGTAGATTGTAAAAGAAATTTTCTATTCCTGTAGTATTTATTTTTGCAAAGGATAAGCTGGCGTGTGAGGAAGGAAACTGAAACACAAGTTATTTTCTAACTGATAAAAGAAGATGCTGTTTTGTATGGAACAACTTTTAGTTGACCTTTGCAATGAATGCCATAAAATCTTATTTGGCCACAAATGGAACAACCTTTTTAGAAGGATTAACATTTAATCTATCTGTCTGTCTATCTATCTATCTGTGCAGGGTTTTCAAAAGACTGAAGGAAGCTAGCAGCTCACTCTCACTTATAATTGCATCTGTAAAACTTTAAAACATTTTTCTCTACTGTGCTGGATGCCATTAGCATTAGCATATTACCACAGAAAAAGAATCTAAAGGAGACAGTGAACTTCATAAGAAATCTTCCAAAAGCCTTCCATCCCTCAAAAACTTTAATCCCCAACAAGAACCTGACTTTCACAAAGCTCTGTAAAATATATGAACTGTTTAGAACGCTCAAAGAGTTGATAACCGTCAGAGTATTTTCTGATAATGAGAAAATCCAGAACTATATTAGAGGGGAAAAAGTAATTTTTGAGGAATTTTGAAACCCTGGAGAAAATTCAGTGCTCCATCACTGCACTTATACTCAGGGGATTTATTTATTTATTTGCATTGGTACAGGTTCCTATCAGACTGCGTATCCTATGGCATTCACACCAGATAGCAGAAGTACCATGCAGTCATTCTTCGTCTTTCCTGGCCCTGGGCATTAGGTGAATGGCAGCCTTATAAATAATAGGGGCACTCAAGACTCTAGATAATGGAGGGATGCAAAAGATGGCAAGAATAGGGGAAGAATCTCTCCAGATTCAAGAGTTCTGCATTGGTGCTCTGTAGAAATGCCCCGTTAAAGTGCTTTAGCTGGTCCCAGTTGCAATACAGGTTCATTGGAAAGGGTGACTGGCTGATCTGAACACATTACCTATAGTTTAAAATCAACATCTTAACAACTTGTTCATAATTTAAAAAAAAAATGTATGTAATTCATCAGTCTAAGAGTATTTTAACATGCTTTTGTGTTTTCCAATATGGTGCAAAGTCAAAACTGGCAGAATGGAAATTGAAGAGAAGTAGCAAAGAAATAAAAAAGTATCTGACTGTTTCTCAGCTACAGAACCGATCAGAGCTGCCAGAGGAGCATCTTCTACAAAAGCAAAACTGTCTAGAGAAGAGGTAAGAATATTCTCAGGAGCTCTGCTGAAGGCACAAAAGAAAGACAGAAATGTGTAATTGTGCCCTTCCTTTAAGACTAGGTCTTACTGCTTTCCTGTGCGTTACAGATCACACGTTACTTTACAGTGGAAGCTTAGTGCTAAAATCTAAAATATAAGGGCCAAGTTCTGCTCTTAGATACACACGCACAACTCCAATGAACTCAAAGAGAGCTGTGTTCATATGTTTAGCAATGGAATTTGGCCCTAAATATTTAAACATTTATTCCGAGAAAAAAAAATGCTTCTCTGATACATTTGTATCTGATATCTAATGTATGCAGATTACCAACACTGGGCACCCACCTTGAGGGATGAAAAGTTTCGGGGAACTATAAACTCCACATTCTACCTGCTCTGCACGGTTAAATAACACGAATTTGTTTCAGGACATTGAGGAAATTAAATCCTTAGCAACCTGTGGCTGATGTTTCTTATTCTGCAGTCAAGGAGTAATTTGATGCAAATTCCTGGCACTATTCCTGTATTTCAAGAAATTACTGTTTTGAATGGACTGATTCTGGAAACTTTCATTGTATGAATATGCAATTCTAAAAGAACTAATGTTGTCTGCAGAGGAAAGCTCAGTGTTCTCGTTAATTCACACTTATCTTTCAAAGACTTGTGACAGGAGTCCTTAGCGACCTAAACATGTCCTTTGGAATGGTTAACCTCAGGATTACATCTGCTCATCACAGCCAGATGTATGTTTGTGAAGGATACAAAGGATTCAGAAACCTGCAAATTTTCTGCAAGCAACATAATGCTCCAATTTGTATATCTAATATAAGTAAAAAAACCCAACTAAAACCGTATTTTTTTCTTTGGACAAATGACAGCTGGAGGACAGCTGGGTTCCAGCTTCAGACACCTACATTTAGTTGTCTACGATGTAAATGTTTACATTTAAGCTAGCTGTTTAAGCTGCCATTAGTGATCTAAGGCTCAATTCACATGCCTAAAATTGCCATTACAGATGCCTTGGGCTACCTAAGAAATCGCCACCGGGCTGGCAGATGTGAGGAAGGACCTACGTGAGGCCCTTCACTCTTCGGAAAGGCAGATGGAGGCTGGACAACACAGCTCGGAGTACTTGATACAGATAAATAAACTCAGTAGTAAATGCAGTAGTGGCCACTCAGTAGTGGCTTCTAGAGAGCATGTCTAATGACCAAGCATAGGTGTCTACTTTCAGATGAACTGGTCTCTTGCCTGCACTGACCGTGTTGGCTGAGTTTCCATTGACATGAATGGCAACCCAAATACAGCCCCCACGTAGACAGACACCTAATTTTAGGTGACTGCACCTGAAATTGAAACCTTCTCCTGGTATCGTAGTTGCCAGAATAGGTACTGTTATTAGAGTAATTGCTATGCTTTTGGTTCAGACAGGGTTCAGCTACATTGGTTGTGCATTTTGTGCAGTACAGTGGTTTCAGTTAAACGGTGGCAGGCAGGAGAGCAAGAGCAATGGGCAGGTATGATTACACGGGTGATGAATCTTGAGGTTGTTTTGCTTCAACGAGTTCCTTCAGATCCATATGGACAATGTTTAACTAAAGCTGCTACCTGCTCCCCACCTACTCTGGCCACTAGTTTTGGCTTTTTCCCTTGCTTTGGAGATTTAGGGCTTTGCCTCCTCTTTATCACTTCCATTTTTAAGTGACCAGGACATCTAGCACACTGCCAGGGTGCTATTTTCAGAGCCGCATGTTTCTTGGTCACAATCAGTTTTGTAGGACTCTGCACCAAGACTTAATTTCTGTTGTTAGAGCCTTTTGGCTGGAGCTCTCTAATCATAGGGGTCACCCTCAAATATCTCTGGCTATTTTGGCTGGATGTTGCCAAAACGCTATGACCCTTGTGGGGAGTAGGTGGGAACAGAAGCACGTGCAGACTTGTAAGTTCATGAATAACCATGGCCTGTCGGGCTTTCTATCCAGGTCTTGCATCAGTGCGAACAAGGTAAGTTAAGAGTGATCTGGGACCAAGAAATTCTTTGCTGGTACAAATCATGATTTTGGTTTGCTCTGGTGGTTATCTTGGTTGAGATCAAACCTCAAGCGTTACTTCAGATAATACACACAATTGTTAGCATATGTTTCCTTCATTGTGTGTGGAAACTCCCAACCTCATTTGTGGAAGCCATGGTTTTGAATAGCATACAACAAAGTAGCATTATTTAAGCTACAGCCTCAGCTATTTGACTGGAGAGATTGAAGGGGTCGGTGGCTGGGCAAAGGACTCCTCCAAGCGGGTTTTTTCCAAGTGGATTGACTCAGATGTCAGGAACAAATCCCTGCTTTTATAGTATTTTCTATTTTGTTCATATGCTTCTTACTAAAATGGTGTGCCTACAGTGTTAGCTTCCGAGAGGAGCGTTAATACATGTGCAAAATTACTACAGATTGCTTGGTCACAACTGGATTACACAATACAAACTTCTGTCTTCAAGACCGCAGTGCTACCTAATTCTGTTTCTCCAGGTCTTTAATCTCCAGGCACTGGAATTGCCTTAAATCCATTTTGGCACAGATAACGTCGTTATTTTCATATTGCGCTAGTCTACTCTCCTGCTTTCACCCATGTGAGCCAGGAGTGAATAAGAGCTGGCAACTTCATACTCAAATATTATATTGCAGAGTACACTTTAATCAACACCCTAATAAATAGCACACCCAATTAATTGGGACATTTGCCAGCAAACCAATTCACTTGCCCACACTTCAGTGGCTGTAAATGATGGATAAATAGCCTGCTCGCTGTTGTCTATGAGCCTATTAGTTGTAATTAACAGGTATGAGTTGGTGTTCCCTGGCATGGGTTTCCTCAGTAGCACCCTGCTCATTTTTGAGTCAGCTCCCTGTTCCAGTGCAGTTGCTACAAATAAATAAAGGACACATTTCCCTTTCAGTATTTGCTTAAATCAATGTAGTACTTCTGTATTTAAAAAATAATTAATGTAATTATGTATTTCTATGCATTACCTTTCTATACGCTTTTGATAATAAAGGTGATAATTAGTGCCTTTCTATTTTAGTTAGTATAGCAAACGTGACTTTACCATATGATGGAATAATTTATAATAAAGGGAGGGATTTCTGCTGCAGGTTTCTAATGCAACTTTTTTTACCAGGGGTTGTGTGGTGGTTTGCCTTAAAGTGATGGTTACTTCAGGGAGATCCACAGAAGTACAATCTATTTGGGTCTAGAGGGGAAGACGTATGAGGAGAGGCTGAAGGCCCTGGGCTTGTTCAGCCTGGAGAAGAGCAGAATGAGGGCAGAGCTCATGGCAGCCTACAACTTCCTCCCGAGGGGGAGCCAAGGGGCAGGCGCTGATCTCCTCCCTCTGATGCCCAGCAACAGAACCCCAGGGAACGGCCTGGAGCTGCCCCAGGGGAGGGTTAGGTTGGAGATCAGGAGAAGGTTCTTCCCCCAGAGGGTGGTGGGGCCCTGGCACAGGCTCCCCAGGGCAGTGGTCACCGCCCCGAGCTGGGCTGAGTTCAAGCAGCGTCTGGACAACGCTCTCAGTCATCTGCTCTGCTTGGGCTGGTCCTGTGTGGAGCCAGGAGTTGGACTTGATGGTCCTTATGGGTCCCTTCCAACTTGGGATATTCTGTTTTCTGAAAGCGGTAAATGGTATGGTTTACTGTATGCACGTGACACTTTCTCTTATCTGGACACCCTTTGCCAAAGAATTAAATACAACTGAACACAGCAAACCTTTCTAATCCCTGCGTTCCTCACCGATTGTTTTAACCAGGACTGAAAAAATTACTGGAAGCAAGTGAATATGAAAAGGGAAATGGTACTGGGGAAATCTCAACAAGAGATCTTAAAACCCAGGATGGCTCTGGATCAGCAAAGGGTAGAAACATTTGTGTAATTAAAGGAGAACACCATTTGTGGGTTCTCTGAAAAGAATTGTCCGTGTTGGCATTTACTTTGACTTGTTGGCAGGAGGAAAAGAAACCACCCTGTACCACTGCATACGGTTCCTGATTAGTTGTGGCTTCTGCAGAGGCTCCGTCTCTTCTGTGGAGCATGGGGGATTTCTTTCATTACATAATCTGGTTACTTTCTCTTTTTTTTTTTTAAAAAAAAAATAGATTAATTATTTTTTTCTCTCTTGTGTGTGCAAATTCTCTTTGCACCAATGCCTCTATACTGAAGTTATTATGCCAAAGGAATCCAAGCATCTAGAGTAACAATGGTTCATTTTCCTTTAATGACTTTGTCGACAGGATGGAGACATTTTTGTGGTGTGATGAATTCACTCGGTCTCCCGTTGTGTTTTCTCCACATGCTTTGGAAACTCTCTCTCTCTGTTTCTCCGAGAATTGTGGCCATCCACTCCGGCAAGAGCTTCATTACTTTATATTCATTGTATTTAAATGACACGCCAGTGGTACTGACCTCCTGGGATGATTGATGTAAATTACACGCTATGTAGAGGAAAATAAAATCTTTTCCTGACTTTTTATGTTCTGGAGAGAAATAAAAAGTGAAAACAAATGACAGAGAAAATCACGCCTATTCAAAGTGAAACTCTGTAAGCATTATGGTTTGAGCAGACTCCAGTTCGCAAAAGTGCTGAGACAGTTTGTAACGACCTTACGATCTGAAAGGTGACCTGAAAACGGAAAATAATTTTCTATGATGTGCCCTTTTTTGGTTCTGTGTTATGCATAACAAAAACTTGATCAGGTTTTTTTTCCCTTTCTGTGAAGTGTAGTAAGAATTCAGACTCAAGTAAAGAGCAGCCACTGCACTTCTATGAACTACAGCAACGCACAGTACTAGAAGGGACATTGTGCTTCTCTGTCCTCTTTCCTTCCATCTGCTAGTAAATTTTTTGGTATAGATTTAAGATTCCATAGCCAATAAGCATCTGTCCTGCTCAGTTACTCTGCCAGGAGTTAGCATCTATAGAAGCTGCAACAGGGGGAATGTTCTTTCATCAGCTCAGCCGACCATCGGGCAGTCCTTCGATCACCTCTGAAGCAGTAACCGCTCACCACGGGCAAAAGGGGTTTGCGCGGAACAGAATTTGTCAGCAAATGTTCTGTCAGTGCTTCTTCAGGCACCTCACCAAGTCACGTTGCCTCTACTCAAGCTCCTGGAAATTACATAGTCCATGCTGGCCATGCTCAAACCCTATGATCCCAGTAATCCCCTTCTTAAAATTACCATATGGAATGGGCACAGGAATTTCCTTATTTTCTATGTTTTCATACTAGTCTGTCCTACCAAATGTGATATATGTGAAGATATGCGTGGTACGCACGCACCATAGGCGTGTCACCAATATATTGCCTTGCCTTCTTCATTTTAATAGAAGGGTTTAGCAAATCGCAGAATTTAGCTAAAAAACTTGCGTTGCCTCAAGGAAGCCTGCAGCATCTTTCATAACTTGACAGAATGCTTTGATTCTCCTTCTCCCCAGGAAAATGCTTATCAATAATCCTGCTTTGGATGGGGATGCCCAGGTGTTTCACAACATGTAACAGGAAGGAATAGATCAGGCCATCCTCCTCGCAGCGACAATGAGACTTTGCTGTGCGAGGCCTCTTATTCTGTAGTATATTATCTCAGCTGCTTGATGTTCTGCCCTGTTGCTGTCAGTGCTTGGGCTGGAATCAGCTTTACTTTCATAATCGCAAGCAACAGCAGATGGGAGAGAGTCTGGCGGTGCTCGACAGTGAGCAGAATTGCCTCGTCTTTCCGAAGCCGATGTGGGAGGTGGGAATGGGAAGGAAACAATGCGGAGGGGATTGACAGGGTGTTTATATGAAGTAGTAAGGATGGGGAGTGAACATTAGCCAACAAAAAAAAAAAAAGAAGAAAGAAAATGTAGGGGTAGCAGAAGGAAGCTAAAGGAAAAAGGCAGAAAATAAGATGACTTTCTAATAATCTGGAATGCTGATGGCCCCTAGAGTGTTAAGATCATTGCAGTGGGTTGCCAGAGCTTCCTCCTTTTCTTATCCCTCAAAAAAAGAGAAGTAACAGGCTAGGATGTACATAAAATCATGAAGTCTCTAAGCTATTGGTTTCTTAGAGTGAATCCTAGTAGAAGTAATATGGATCCTGCTCAGTGTGCGGGCAGGAATTTGAATTAAAGACAAATTGAGAAGGGCAAAGCAAAAGACTGTAACTTCCAAAGTTACAGGCCCTGCAAACCTTCAAAACAGCAAGATTTTTGGTTGTGAAGAAAACTCTAACATTTGCTCCATTTACCTCTCTCTGTTGGTCACACTGGTTGACTCCCTTTTATACCACAGCACGAAACAGCCTGTCTCCTAACAAACCTGCGTGTGGACTTGCAGATGAATGGAATGACCAACGTGAACTCACAAAAAACTTAGGATTATGAGGTGTTGAGGAAAGAAAAGGTTAAAAGAAAAAAGTAAAGGTAGGTTAAACGCTCCAGCCCACCCAGACATGCCCTTCCCCATCAACCTGTTGAGCTGACAGGACAAGGGAAGAGGAAAGCTGCCACTGCCAGCAAAGAGACGAAAACACAGGCCCTCCCTATAGATGGTATTTAACCGTCTCGATGCATTCAGCACCCCCCCGGTATGGCTGAAGCAGTACAACCTGCTACGTTGTAGCGAGGATTCACCGGTATTTCCAAGGGGAAAACCGCACGCAGACAGCTATTTTAGGCGGTGAGGGAAGCCGCTGCGCTGAATTCCAACATCTCCACAGTGCTGCAGCGGCAGCGAGGAGGCTGCGCCGGGGAGCGCCTGTCGCACCTGTGCCAGCCCACACGTCCCCCCGCCCGGGGGTCCCGTCCCCCCTGCCCAGACCTTGCCGCTCTTCAGCGCTCAGAGCAGCCCTGAAACCTCTCACCGCCACCCTCCCGCCACGCCCGGCGCTGAGGGGAAAGGGGGGTGGCCACGGCCGCCCAGGCCCTTCCCTCAGCCGGCAAGCAGCACCTGCGGGAGGCGGGCCGGGAGGAGCGATCCCGCAGCGGGCTGAGGGGAGCGGAGGCGGCCGAGAGGAAGCGGCGGGGAGGCCCCGCCCCGGCCGGTTCCACCCCTCGCCCTGGGAGGCCGCGGCTGCCACACAGCAGATGGAGGCGGCGACGCGCCGCGGCCGGTGTGTGGCGGAACCGGCCCCACCCCTCCACGGGCGGCGCCATTTTACCCCCCCTCGCAGCGCGTGAGCCTTAGCGCCGGAGCCGCGGCTGCTGTGGCGGTGGAGGCGGCGGGGGGGAAGAGGGAGAGAGGCCGCCGTTTTTCGCCCCCCTCATTTCTTGCCTCGGTCAAGGCAACGCGTGGAGGGGAAGGGACGAGGTTCAGTTCTTGCCCCTCGCTTTCCCCTTTCGGATAGCCGCACACGGGGTGGGGGGAATTGGGCACCAGCAAGCCAGCCTGCTCCTTCCTTCCTTCCTCCCTTCCTTCCT
>VWZZ01004621.1:388858-432387 GCA_013399095.1 Psophia crepitans | reverse complement strand
CCTCCTCATCCATCCATCCATCCCCGGGGTGAGCCTTTGAGTGAGTCACCAGCGGGGGCACGTAATTAGACAATGTGTTGCTGCGAACTAACCTAGCAGGGCTGCTCATTTCTGGGGCCTTCAGAGATATTAACCTCGCGTGTTCCCAGCCAGCGATACCTGTGAAGCGCTGCTCGGTGGGAGGGGGCGGCTGGGGGTGCCTGTGGGCGCGGGGGGCTTCTGCTAACCCCATGGCTACTGGCGGGTTTGCGTTCGGCGGGTTGCACTGGCCAGGTGTGAGCAGCAGCTCGCCGGGCGTAGCAGCTGCCGGGGGTATGCGGCCAGCAGCCGTGCAAAGGGGCTTCTCTGCATAAAGCGAGCCGTTCTGGTATTAAAGCCAAGGTGCTGAGAAGCGATGCTGCCTGGGAGCCGGCTGCCAGCTCGCTCCCGGCTCCGCAGCCTCCTCAGCGTATGGTTTTGGGTGGAAGCGCTCGACCTAGGGCTGCTGGCTGCTGGGAGGTCGCAGCGAGCTGCTTTTGCCATGTTGGGCTCCTGCGTCTGTTTTCTCGTGGCCGGTGTGGTGTTAGACACATCTACCCTGCCCTCTTTGTCTTGTTGGTTTGCAACTAATCTTGAAGGTGTTTCTAGGACTTTTATTGTAGACGTAAAATGACGTGAGGGAGGGCAGGCTTTGGCCTGCAGTGTGCCGTGTGCTGTTGGGTGTTACTGACGGCTCCTGATGCTGTGAAATGTCAATAGTTTGTAATTTTTCTCAGGAGAAAGTGGATTTTATTTGCTGTATGACAGTAGGCGTGGCAGTTTATTAAAAGGAATCCTGTAATATTCCTTATGGAAATTATTAGTTCTTTCAGAAATTAGTGGTAGATGCTAAAAAGCTGCGAATAACAGCTAGTCGAGAAGGATACTCTTGTATGTGTATGCTTTTAAGTGGCTTTTCCACTTCCTAGCTACATTTTTATATGTTCTATGTACAGATGAAATGCTAATAAGTTCCTAGAAGTTGTACAAATGAATGCTCTGCAGTCTATGAATGCAAAGCCCGGTACACATGCAAACTATTTATTGCAATGTGTGTGAAGGGGAAGGAAGAATCTGATGTTGCGGACAACCAGGTTTGCTGTACAGCATTAGCATTATTGATTTATTGTGAGACATTTGATTTCCTAAGAGTGAATCTGTTTCAAGGTTTGCGGTGGTGTCGGTGATACGCTTAAATTTTCTTTTGAAGCCTGAGCTAACTCGCACGTCATTCTCTTTCCTGGTACAGGCCTCTTTGCCTTTGGCTTAAGGCACCGTGCCCTATGCAGTGCAAAGTTACTTGGCAGGGTGCAGGGCACCCTCTGTTTCTCCCTATTTGCATCTATTTCTTTGTTGGCCGGATCCAAGTGTTGTGGAAGGTGGTGTCAGTCTTTCTGTGAACTTTGGTGGACTTTGCACGGGCTCGTGTTTGCATGTTACTGACATGCAAATCAGATTTGATTTTATTTTGGTTCTTTTTTTGTCCTGTGTATTGTTGCTGTATAGATGGGAGTGCTGATGTTAAAAGGAGCATTTCCAGCTGTAGCAGTATTTATTTATGGTTTTCTGAAAGCTACATCTCTGACTCTTCTGAAAGTGACGAAAATGTTAGGTTTCACTTAGATAAAGAAATTCTTAGCCATCATGATTCTGAAGAAAAACTTGAGGTTTAACTAGAGTATGCGAAAAAGACAAGAGGGAAAACGCAAGTTGATGTCACTGAGAAGTAAACAAGAAATTCTTCTGTGCTTTACTGGCTTTTTACTCTTAACTTTTCAAATATATGGATTTGGAAACATTGCTTGAGGTTTAACAGGATACAGTAGCCCTTGGATTATTTGCTAAGCCTCTGAGTGTCACAACTGACTGAATTAGTCTCTTGGGTTCAATTTTGAATAACATGGAATGGAGCTGTCTGAAATTTGATTAGTCAATTAGTAGCTTGTCAGCATAAGTAAGCTGTAACTTAGTAAGCTGCAAGTGTTTGAAGAATTACTTATGTATAATAGTCTAGAGCAACAGTGAGCATTGTTCATGTTGTTACTACCGTTCTGATGTCATGCCCTCAAGCAGTGAGACTAGCTAGACGCTCTCTTTCTAGGTCATTATTGCAAGGGTGTTTTAAGGCATGAGGCCAAACCCAAGCAGTGTAATTATACCATAGAAACTAATTGAGTTGATGCTCTTGTTGCTGTTGTTAAATGCCCAAATGTGTAGATATATGAAGGATGTGAAGAGAAAGAAACTAGTTAGGCCTATGTTGTTGTGGAACCAGGCAGTAGTGACTCAGTTACAAGCTTATCAGAAAACTGCATGTCAAAAGGTACTGAAAGTGATATTGATTAGATCTGTAATCTGTGTTTCAGATAACTGGCATTTGTAGTACTGCATGTAATCATTAATTTGAAGTAATCTTAGTATGTGTTCATTTGCAAGCTAATGCAGAATAAATTTTTACTTATAACTAACCTTTGGCTTTTCTCTAGCCCTGTATTTTGCATACGTTTGAAGTATGATTGCAATCAAATATTCACAGACTGCAGAGTTTCTAGTTCACACAGCTCTTTAAACTGACATAGAAGAAGTAACAGTGAAGGAAAAAGAGGCCAGGAGCTTTTATGGAAGAGGTGATTTGAAGCACGTAGGTATTGGCCTAACTCTTGCTAATGTCTGTCAGCTAAATCCTGAGAATTATCAGTACAGCTCTCCAATGTTAAGTGCTTTTAAAAATCATGTGCTTAAATGGCAAAGAAAAGTGTGTGTTTGCAAGTAAACAAGAATACATTTTAGCAGAAACCTATTGGACATCATCTGTGACGCTGAGATCCCTGAAAGGGATTTATGTCCTGAATGTTACTAACTTACTGTTAGACCTACTTTTTAAGAACTAATTTTCATGGTTATAATTTATATTAAAGTTGTGGCTGATGTTTCTGTAGTTTTCATTGTGCAGATGCTGTGCAAATAAGCAACAACGGAGGTAGGCATTTACTGCTCTAGAGAACTTAGACTTATGATAAGAATCGGAGAAAATTCTTATCTTTGCTTTTTGTTTTTTATTAAGGTTGGAAGAGACCTCAAGGATCATCTAGTCCAACCGTCCCCTTCTCAGCTATGTTATTTGTCTAGTTGTTCTTGATTAGGAATTTTGGATACATACATTGATGCCCTAACTTCAGGGCAGCAATAGGCCAAAGTATGAAATTCCTGATAAGCTAGAATGTTCAATTAAGGTCAAGGGAGAACTCTGTTACGAAGTTATTTTAATTGTGCTTCAGATAGTGAACTAAGCACAGCTCCGGGTGATGTGAAAGGAGGAGGATCAATCTAATCGGTGTGATAGATTGGGAAGATAATGCCATCTTGAAAGGAGGTGAACAGATGAAGGCAAACAGCGGTATAGGGAGAGAAATGATACCCAGGAAAGGATAGTTTAAAGCTAATGGTAAGAAGGGAGTGAACTTGGTTGTGCCTTACAGAGAATCCAACTGCATTAGCAAAACCTTAAAATTTAAGATGGAACTCAAGGTAAATGGGAACCATGATGACTAATGGATTTGCTTGTTGGCAAATGAGCAGTAAAGCCTTGGTGGAACTGACGTGACATCTGCATGTTCATATAGAAATGTTGTACTCTTCAGTAAGACCAAAATACTGAGTAAGTTATGGGTTGGGGTTTGTTCATCTCTGCACCCTGGAGTCAAGTACATAAGTTCCTAGTGGTTTGATGCTGGTTTTTTATCAAAAGAGTTGCAAGCACACCTCTTCCTTCCTTCAGTGAAAATTGTCAGTGATTAGCACAGGAAGGTGGTGGTCACTAAATTATGTGTCCATACCAACTATTAAATAATTTAGATTTAGAATAATACTAAAATAATGCGTTTTTGAAAAAAATAATTGCTAATCCAAAGAAAGTTGAGGTTACAGGAGCCAGATTCTGGAACCTATGGAAACTTTGCTGTTAGCTACACGTTGTCTGGTCTTTACACCATGATGTTAAAGCATTTTTAAGAAGGAGCAAGAAAGTCATTGGTGCACAATTTGCAGTGCATGGACTGCAAGTGCTGCACGTTCAGTTCAGAGGGAAGTGGGCATATACATTAGATTTAAGTATTTTTAACCAAGAAGGCAGGGGAAATTAATCACTTCTGGAGAAGGACAGAGTGCTGATTAGAAGACTCCAGTTAGAAACTATGAGAACTGTTTGTAAACATCTCCAGATGTGGAGGCATACCTCTCATGTAAGTTTATGCTGTATGTTTCTGAATCTCAAATAAAATAGTTACATCTGTGTACTAATATTCTTTCAGTAGTCCAGACCATTCTGTGGTCTGTTTCAGAAGAGGCTTAAATAACTGTCATGTCTGCTCATGGATGGACAAATAATAGCTTAAAATATGAGGCCATGCTGAGTAATTTTAAGTAAAATACAGTGGTGGTTACGCAGAATAGAGTCAGAAGGTTATACTTTAGTCTGCAGTTGGTTAGTGACTTTTCTTTCCCTGCAAAGTCAGTGAGAGAGCTGTGCTTGTTTACTGGTCCTTGGTAAAATTAATGCACAATACTTGCCTGTGAGATGTAGAAATGAACATTTAGGATTATTTCGTCTCCAGGGATGTGGAACAGGACAGATTTAAAGATAAAATCAATAAGAAGCATTTTATTATTTGGACCAAAATCTACGCCTATGTATATTTGAAAATGTGTTTTACCCTTTGTTATCAGACCTGCATTTTTTTTTTTCCTGTGACTGGGAGCAAATGACTGGGTTGCCTTATAAAGGGAAAGGGGGAAACCGATGTTCAGTTGTGTGCCTTGTACTCGTGTGGGCTTTTCAAGCGTGTTTTGTTCCGAGAAAGAGTGTCATGATTAAAGATCAGATGTTTATTTGTCTGGGTGGTGAAAGCTGGGCTGTGCATTGACAACTACAAGATGAATATTTCTTTCTGGTATTCACTTTAAAATAAAACTATCATAAGCATCTAGTCTGTCAGGTAATAAGTGGAAGCAGCAGTAGCAGATGTAATGTGTTATCCTTAGGATGAATAGTGCGTGCGTTTCACTTTGTGATACTTTGTTAATTAATTAAAAAAATGAAAAAAAGCTGAGATTGCATCCCTAGCTTTGAACAGTATTGTGTGCAGACCTGATGCAGATGTGTCACTGCCTGCCCACAGATTGCTGCAAATCCTGGGTTGTCTTGCTGTTACCCAAAAGTTTGTGCCTTTGCTTTAGCCGCTTGGCTTTTAAGAGGCCGTGTTTAGGGAATATGGAAGTTATTCATCTTACTGCCTATAAACAAAGCCATTTCTTACGTGTTACACAAAAAGTGGATTTTTTGGACCTAAGCAACTTAGAGGATGATAAAGGCCTTTCATTATACATTTCAAATCACTCATTTGTTTTAAAATATGGGTCATGCATGCATTGTGCTTATCTGAGCCCCTTTAGAGTGTTTCAGCCTCCTTGAACAACTCAGGAGAATTTAAGGACTTAATACTTGGTGTTTTAATTTTCAGTTATTCTATGCTACTGGGAGACTGGGTGATCAGCAAAACAATGCATGTACCCCAGTATTTGGTTATGGATTATTGGGTTTTTTAACTGTCTTTTTTATTACTTTTAAATTTTTTTTTGTCGTTTTGAGCATACACTTAGAAAGCCAGTCTTTCATGTGTTCAGCAGGGTTTATATTTGTGTTTTTCTTTTTTTTTTTTTAAAAAAGGAGCACTGACAAAAAAAATCTGTATTTCCTGTAGTTAATTAAGTTCTTATATCTCCAATCCTAGAAGACTGTTTCTTACATTCTCTTGTCTGCTGGTGAGGCCGTGCATGCAGTAAAATGCTTAGTGGTAACAGACAAGTTAAGCCAATTACTCTGAAGTAGGGGGTGTGAAGACAAAAGCATTAATTTTAATTTTGTGTTACTTTATAGTCATCTTGGCTTTTATTTCCATGCTGTTTTGTTTGGGTTTATATAAATGAAAATATGTCAGTCTTTAAATTTTTGCATGATTTCAGGTTATATGCAAAATATATTCATGACAGTGCTGATGCAGTAACCACATTAGATGTATGTTTGATGAATTAAGTCGTCATAACTGTAAATTCTACTCTAATGTGTTGTTTAATGCAAAAAATTGCGCAGAAACACTGTTTTTTTGTGTGATTCTGCACCTTCTTTAGCCTATAACAGACACATCAGAAAAAATCTGTGATTTGACTTCTGTTTTAAACTGACCCAGTTTAGAGTTATGTAATTAAAAAAAAATATTTGTGAAGCAAAATTCATAGTAATATTAATGTTTTGTCTTCCTGATAGAGTTTAGATCAATTATTGAACAGCTGTATTGGAGGACTGTTCTGTAGTGCCGGTTTGGATGCACACTTCTTAGATACTCATGTGACATTTCGTTAGTGGTGCTTGGTGAAAGTCTTTGAGTAGTATTTCAGAAGGCGGAGGTGTTGACTGTATAGATAAATATTTTAAGACTGCTTATGTGTGTCCCAAATAATAGGAAATAGCTCAGAGATCTGGTGCTCTACAGTTATGGCTTAGATGTGTCTAGCCTGTATGTTAAATTCAAGTTTTAGAAGGAGTAAAATTTCAGTTCTTGCATGTCTCTCAACTGGATCTTGAATAAGTAGATGGGTTATACAGATGGCGTATTGGTTGGACAACCATCCATGTGAGTTAGTATTGCTTGGTAATTTCAGAGTGGATATGAAAGATGTCTGTGAAATTAAAATCTGCCCAGGTATCTTACTTTGGTGAGAAGGATGGGCCTAAACTTGATGAGAAATGACAGAAGTTGTTTCCCTCAGTGGAAAACTCTTTTGTTCTGCTGATTCATATGGAACAAATACTGTTTTCTGTTGTGACTCTTTAATGTAAGAGACATTGAGATTACAGTAGATGCTTTTAAATATTTATAATAATGACTATATATACTGTTTAATGTATATTTTTATTATAGGTTTGATTGCAATATTTTACTTCTGGGAAAAGAATTTCTGAAAGCTGGACCTATTTGGATAGGGTCTCCTAATTACTAGTCCAAATAGTGTTAATCAGAAGTTATCTTCTCCTTGCTAGAGTTCATGATTAAAATACACATGTTGAAATAATCTGTGACCTAATCTGAACATCTGACTTCATTTTGTAGAATATGGCAAACAGCTGCATCTGAGTTCGGAGCTAAACCAAATACAGTATATTGACCCATTGAAGATTACAGTAGGCTTTTCAGTTCCATGTTAGCTGTACTTATTGAAGAAAATTGATTTGGGAGTGCTTCTGCTTTTGAATATATATTATTTTTTTTTTATGTCCGGAAGAAAGGAAATAGAACATACGGACAATGGGACTTTGATGTGTAAAGAAGTTAATTATCTAAACCATCAAACAAAATGTGGGCTGTGGAAGTAATTATTGTAAGGGGTTTGATGAACTCTGACAAGCTGTTGGTTTTTTATGTCAAGAAAATGCTGTACACCTGCTTGATTTGCAAGTTAAATCATTTGGTTGCAGTGGGAAGACTAAGTTTTTAGTGAAGCAGTAGCTGATAAGCTTTCAGCTCTCAAACCTACTGATACTTACACAGATGTACAGCCCTCCAAGTTTTTTTAATTAAACTGTTCTTGTCCCTTTGGGGGGCAGAAACCTTAAAAAGTATTTACTCCAAAAGAGGACATGCATGAATCACAAATGTTAAGCTGTGAGGAGGCAACTGTGGAACTCTCATATGTGTTCTGGGAATTTTGGGAGAATGCTTCATAGATTAGCAGAACCAAAACTCACTGATAAAGCAAAACGTCTGCCCTGGATTTTAAAAAAAAAAAAAAAAAAAAGCCATATGCTTTAAATGATGTAGCTAGTTGAAAAGAAATATTAAACTTAGAAGGAATTAAGAGTTTTTTTTAAAAATGTTACTTAGTTTTTAAACTTTAAGGCACGTATGATTGGTATGTTTTTCTACAGTTATTTTAGGGGAACACCTCAGTTAATACTTTCTAACGACTTTCTCCTGAGTGTGGGTAAAATACAGAATTTGCAGTGTATTGATTTATATTTAGGAATACTGATACGATGATGTTGGATATAAATATATAACTACTAAAAGGCATCGCAATCAGTCCCATCCAAATAAGGAACACATATAAACTTCAAAATCTTTGGGCTGTTCCTGGGTACCATAACAGCTTCCTCTTCACTCCCTTCCATGTGTCCATACAGCTTTCCTAGAAGTACTGTCACCTTCCTTCATGTGATAGACTTTTTTTTAACTCACTAATTTGACTGTTTAGATTATGTGACTCTTTGGTAACTGCTGGTTATGGCAGGATCCTGCCAACACTGAAGCCTAGTGTGTAACTACTCGTGATTAAAATCAGACTTCAGTGGGAGTAAACTTGTGATTAAAGTTACACATGTGCCTAAGTACTTGCAGGACGGGGACCTAAATTAGAATCTGCCTGAAGATGAACAGAAGTCAGAGAAAATCTGCTTGAAAGCATTAATAAAAATAGTAAACCTATCTAAATGCATAAACTTATTTTTGTTATTCATTGTTCATACTTATGCTGTTATGTTATTATTCTTTTGCTATTCTTTGAAAGTACCTTAGACTTGGTACTTGAAGTGTTAAAAGTTTTCTTAAACCAAAGTGTAATATTTGTGGTTGATTGCAGTGCTTTTAATGGCATTTAACAGAAATCTGGTCGCGTACTTTTGGATTGATTTTTAGAAAAGAAATTTATCTGAAGTGTAAGATTTAAAAGTGGAGAAAGGCAGGATCTCTTTAGAGGCCTTACAGCAAAGTGAACTACATTAACATATGGTTTTCATTGTGATTACTACCACTACTACTAGTAGTACAAGAAATGAGGAGTACACCTCAACTGTTACTAGTATGCTGCAGACTAGAAGAGGAAGAAACATAGTGGGGAATATATTCTGTTCAGTAGGAGACTGACACATCGTGTGTGCAGTTCTTTGTTAAAAAATTTCTTGAAGGGGAAAAAGGAAACTCCTTACAGAGTTTTCCATAACTAGATAAGTTTTGGCTTGTCAATCTTTTAGTAAATGAAGTTATTTTTAAAAATGCAATTATGTAAAGGCGTTTGACTTGCCTTTTATTGAAGAGGAAAACGTAGATCTGTTAGATAATTCATAGGATAAGAGTGGAACTGTCCTGGGTTTGCACTGGAGCTTTTAATGAGAAATTTGTATAGAAAAGCCGTACAACATTTTGTATAAAGATAGTCCCTTTAGTCATATAAGTATTATGGTGATGTTCAGGTCCCATTCTTTCTGATGCATTTCTGTTTTGAAGACTTAACTAATATCTGTATGTAAAGCTGGCATTTTAGGAGGGAAGTTTGCGATCTTGGTGCCCATCACATTTTATCTGGCTTTTTCTGAGATTTTGTTTTACTCTTCTTAGTCTCACTGGAGACAGTATGGATGTGACTTACTAGTGCTTAGGTATATATACTGCAGGAATATAAAAGGATGTTTTGAGTATCAAGATATTGGTGTCTATGAATACCATGTATTCCAGAATAACAGTGATTTTATCTTAATAGTTTTCCATTGGTGCTTCTAGGGTATCTCTGGATAGGTTGCTGAGATGATATTTTTTAAAAATAGCGTGTTTTCAATGCTTTGGTTACAGTAAATATCAACTCTCATGTTTTCTACAGTGTCTCAGATAGGCTTCTTTTTGCGTGCCGAGTCTTTGCGTTCAAGTCTACCCCAAAAAGCTTTTCTTCCCTTTTTAGTATTTACTGTGAAGCATACATGTACCCTCTTTAAAATACAAGCATTTTAAGTGTTGCTATTTCTTTGTTTACTCAGATGAGCAGCACTGTGGCTAGCCCAATGTCAACGATTGCCTCTTCAAGCGGTGGAAGAAAATCGACAAGCTTTACGCCTGAATTGCAAAGTATGATGTAAGTAATCAGTCAAAATATTTGGTAGCATCTACATTTTGTGTGCATCTTTTAGCTGGTTTCTTAGAATGTGTGTGTAAGGGTGATGGGGGCAAGGGAAAAGAAGAGCAGATATTAGTGATGGAACTGTTAGAATTTTACTTCTGATTTGTAAAACATTCAGAGGTGAGTTAGATAAATAAAAAACACATGCTGTATTGAAAGGAGGGGAAGTCCTGCTGAGTCCATGCAAATGAAATGCATTTTGAATATTACTTTAGAAGTCATTAGAGACCTGTATTTCTCAGTCCTTCATCAAAGCAAGCTAAGCTTCCTATTGTCACGTATATTTAAATAAATATTTTGTATTACCATCTTTCAGTGATAATACAGAGAGGTAGGCTGCTGAGATCATAATATTGCTGATAAAATTAAGATATGGAGCAGTTGTAAATAGCTGATTTTTGGCAGATAGAAAGTAAAGTTGTAAAAAAGATAAGCTGTTTGTTGTTGTAAATTAACAATGAAGCCTTGGAAACCCAGCTCCAAGCTGTGATATTATGTGACTTTTGTATTTTACTGTTTCTAAAACCTTGAATATTATTTAAGCAGGTGGGTTTTGTCAGTCTTAAAGATACTTTCATAATCAGAAGAATTCCTTCTGTAGAAGTCTTTATCTTGACTGGTAACCTACTACACTGGGCTGACTGCAAATCTTCGTTTGGTGGAAAGCAACATATTCATCAAAAATTTTACCTCTACTATGTGGCACTTCTTCCCCTTTGTACATGAATCCAAAACACTGTACTGTCAGGATGGGGGCAGGAGTGAAGTAATGAGCTTGTTTCCATGTGGATTCATGCTCCTGCTTTATCAAAAGCTTTAAAGAATATTTCATCCTAGAGCTAAAAGATATCTAACCTCTAAGGCTGCAGATAGCTTGGCTGTAGTGGCTCACGTCGAAATTGTATTTTTTTTTTTTAAATATATGATTATGAATGTTACTCATGGGGCGGGGAGAGGATGCACATTTGCCAGTTGCTGAGGTCAGCTGCACATAAAAGGGAGCTTTGCTTTATGAAATCTTGCAAAAGTGTCTTAAAGAATCTTTCTCTATGCTCATTTGTCAGAGTTGAAAACAAAATGAAGAAAGTTGGTCCCAGAGTACTGAGACATAAATCTATGGTTTCAGAAGATAGTTATATTCATTGGCTCTTCTCACTCCTCTTAGCTCTGAAAGTCTGTCTAGGCTGTTCTTTAACATAAGATGAGGTAAAGTAGAATGCATTTAACAGGGAATTAATTTTGGGCTACTGATCTTTACTTTGACAAGATCATTGAAAACATATTTGAGAGCTTCTTTTTGCAGTGTTGGTTCACTTTTTAAAAAAATTAATTTTCAATCAGCTGTATGAAAATCAAAACAGTTCCAGCATCCACCCTTTGACCCATAGATGTGTAACTATGTTTTAATGATGGAAATTTTATTTATTGAAGCTATGGATGCACCCTCCCTGTTACTATGATAAGTATACTGTGATAGTATACTATGATACTATCCTTTTGATCATTTTACTTTAGGTCATTAGTCATTGAATATCTATTTATGCATGTGGCTTTTAATATATTACCTTGTGCAAGTTTAAAAATTTTAGATCGTCTTATCTGAAATGTTCTACTCCCCTCCTTCCCCTTTCCATTGTGTTAGAGCGGAAGATTAAGATAGGAAGAATGTTACAGCTTTATTTTTATTTATGAATACATAGAAATTATTTTTTTTTCCTGCCAGTTGCCTTCCATAACAATAAAGAAGGTAAGGTATTTCAAGCCTCCACACATAGTAATTGTTTACCAGTATAAAAACTGCATTTGGCTTTTTAACATGATGGAAATACTTAGTATTGCTCTATCACACCAGATATGTTCTCTGTTTGTACTTGTGTTGTACTTGTGAAGAAGTTCATTTTGGAGCAAAGAGGTGTTTTAAGTCACTTTAGGCTGCATTTGAACTGCCTTTGTTTTCTGTTGATCGGTTATGCACATGTCAATACAAATCCCCCTTCCTTTCCTAGCTTTCTTGCACTCAACCTGCTCCTGACAGTCTCCTCTGGCTCCTTGCTGCTACTTGGAGGAGCTGCAGGATTTTTGCAGATTAATGACAGTAAGAAGAATGCTGTCTTGCTTGTTCTGTCATATGTTGTAGATTCACCTTCGCTCTCGCGTAACATTTTCCGATTTGAATTGCTATACGGGCAGTAGATATGAAAGGAATTACTTCCCTCTCTTAAATTCTATAGAGTTCCCTGTCCAAAAATAGAAGATACAATTTGTTTTCAGGTAAGTGTCCCTAAGACCCTGCTAGATTTTAAGTGGAGCATGGATACATTACACTAGAGTATTTTTCAGTGTAATGCAAATGAGATAATAAACTGTTCCCTGTGCATTGAATCTTCCAGAGTAGGTGAGTACTTTGTTACAAACCCAGTGGTTTGCTCTATTGAGTTCTTTTCACATAATAAAATATTAGTTCTGTCACTCAAGAAAATTCGGTTCAGTTATTGTTCGCATCTATTGTAGCCATCTACGCTGGAAAATAAATGTTGTTCTTGGTGGAGAAAATAACTGTGACTGTTTAAAAAACAAAAGAGCAGCCGTGAAGTTTGGACTCAAAAAAGCCTGCGCATCAATTCGGATCAGTATCTGGGGAGCCTGCGTTTTATTTAACTGTAGACTTCCTGATAAAGTATTTTGAAACTACCCTCCCCGCCAGTATACACATGATTCTGTCAGAGTGTAGAAGTTATTGTTGGCTATATAAATGGAAGGAATAGACATTTTCCTTTCGCTTCAGAACTGCTGTAGTTACACTTCGAAAGCTATGCAAACAGATCTTCTGTGTGTTAGAGTAACAGTTTGTACAGTTTCATAAACTAGTCAGAACTGAAGAAAACCCTTGAATGTAATGTGCACATTGAAAGTTACATTTTTATTGTTTGCTGGAAAAAAAAAAAAGACTTTGAAAATGATAAAATGTCAAGGATGAACCCTGTGGAGAAAAAAATGACAGCTGTTTCTTTTGGCCAGGACCGCAAAATGAAGTTACCACTTTAGAAGAACTTTCCAGGCTCTGACAGAAGCTGACATTTTTTATAAACTACATAATTTAGGAAGTTACAGATTCTCCCATTTAGGCAATTTGTACCAAATTCATGCTGTCATCTTAAGACCCTGGGAAATAGTAAAAACTGGAGCATTACAGTGCACAAAAGGTAATAACTTTCTTAACAGAAATAGTCTCTATTTTTCTTTTAGTTTGTTACTGTGAAGTTGAGTAGATCACCTTTCTCCTATGGATTGTTATCCACACAGAATAATACAAAGAGTAACTGCAGCGTGTCCGGCCTTTCTCAGCAAACAAATGTGTGCAGCCAGAAGATGAACTTGTGAGAAATGAGTTGTATAGGGACATTGGGTGCTTACCCAGAATGGCGTTTGGTAGATTGTGCTGATGTTAAAAAATGGACTGTTGGATTGTAGGGACTTAGAAGGGGGACAGAATGCAGAGGAATTATCTTTTTTGAAGTAGAATATCAAATCCTGTTATAACCCAGTGGTGAGACGTGGAAGTCTGTGGATAACAGCGCCTCACAGTCTGAAGGTGCTATCTTTGAGTGGTTTATAATTTGCAGCACTTAAGTGTTGACTCAGGGTTTGATTCCTTGGAATGCTTACGTTTATGTGTAATGTTAACCTTGTGAGTAATCTGTTTAAGGTGAGGAGATTATTCATATGCTACGTCTCTTACGTATGCTACATCTAATTTTGAACTACAGCATTAGGAAATGAGCTGAATCATTTTATAGAATTGTGTCTTTATGATAAGTTCACAATTATTTTTCTGATGTATTTGAGAAAGCAGGGTAAGTGTAGGAGTCCTGAAATGAAATCCCAAAATACTGCAGAAAAGCTGTCTTCAAATATGTAAATGCATTATTTCACGGTGTACGTGTATATATATGTATTTTTAGAAATAAAATGGTTCTGTATTTTCGCTGAGTCACTGTCCCTGCAGGTGTTTAAGGAAAGGTCGGATGTGGTACTTAGGGACATGGTTTAGTGGGTAATAGGTGGGGGGGAGACGGTTGGACTGGATGATCCTTGAGGTCTCTTCCAACCTTAATGATTCTATAATTCTAAGTCTAACTGGTGATAGTACTTAATATGCTAATTACCTTAAGAGGTATACAGATTTAATTAAAAGTATCAGACTGTCACAGTCCTTGAGGTCTCTTCCAACTTTACCTTTTACGTGGCAATGTTTGACTTTTAATTGCTAAGACTTTGGAATTATTTGATATTTATATTACAGTCATTTAAAAGACCATAATGTTACGTAGATTTTGCTTTGACTCCCACATCCTTTGTTTTTATTTGGATATTTCACTTTGTTACCATAGAACTTACAGCAGTGGGTGTTAATAATTCAAAAAAAGTTTTCAGCGTGTCTAGTGCATTTTGCTGAGGTTTGTTTTACAAAACTTAATTTGGCTGATCTACAACCTGTTCCCAAACGAACTGCTAACCTTAGGTGAGTTGCACTTAAATTATAGTTCTGACCAGTAGATACACTACTACGGTGATTTCACAGTAGCCATTAAAATTTGTAATTTGGTTGAGCTCATCTATTTTGTAATATAAGCACTACTTACAGAGTGAACTTCTGGAGACCTTCTGGTTCTAAACACTTGTGGTGAACAATTTGCAAATAAAGAGAGAATTTGTTTCCCTTGGTAAAATATCTTGATTTTTTTGAAGCTATTTTAACTTTTTACGGAAATACTAATTACTATGATCTGAAGTTAATTGAGAAGTTTGGTGGTTTGTTTTTTTTTTTTATTGATTCAATGTATTTGTTTTCCCTGTCCCCCTGAAAACTCATATACAGAGGGAACAGAGGTCATAGTCAAGATTAGTTTAGATTCTTAACAGAATACTTCCAAACATCACGTGAGTAAAATTTTCCAATAACAAACATATATTTAAAAGTAATGTGAATCAAACACTTCAGTTTCCTACACCCTACAACTTGATCCTGCAGGTGACCCAGTGTTTAGCTGTGTATGTTCTGATAATTTTATGACAGTTAAACATTTGCAGGATTGGGCTCCGAATTGATGATAAATCTTCTAATGATATTGTATAAAATACTTAACTTTCATATCAAAGAGTGTGGGTTTTGGCTACTGGAATTCGTTTGATGCGAAGGTAAGCAGCTGTAAGGATGCAATTGTAGAAAGAAAGCCTTAAATACCTGCTTAAACAGGATGTTTTTCTGATATCAAAATCTTGTAAAATTACTTAGTTCAAGTAAATGGATGGATGGCCATATATAGCTTTCAGTCTTGTTGAGACATGATTCATCAGCTCAATAACCCATTACTTAAACTAAATCAAGAGGCTGAACTGTGTTCAGCCACAATACTGAGGTTATGTCTGGTAACGTTCTGAATTAAGTTCATTAAAAGCTGCTTTTTTCCTCCCCTTTGTACGTAACTTGAATATACGTGATATAAATTAAACCTGGTTTCATATGAGTTCTTAAGGTAGACTTTGTACCAAAAATCAAAATTTGATGTTACAGGGTTGTAAAGATAAATGTAGTGGTGGAGGTAGTGGAGAAGACAAATGTTTCTGTTGGTTTGATGTGAGACTTTCTGGTTATTCATTGGATTTGCTGTAGTTAGCATTAAAATAAAAGTATCCATTGTTGAATATTAAATTTAGTATTGCTACTAATTGATTGTTTCTTTCCAGACAGGGAAAGTCTGTCCAGTTCTTGTTTCAGCTTTCTCCAGCTTGTACCTTATACCCATCTCTAACATATTCCAATGGTGTGTTAGTGTGCAGTACAGATCTTAATAAAAACTTCATAGTCCCTTTTTATCTATAAATATACTATTTATAATCTACTCTTTCTTTTGTAACATGTAACAAATCATGGGAGAGACTTGGTAAGAATTGAGACTAGTTCTTAAATCTTTATTTCATTAAGAGTCCTTGGACATGTCTGCCCAACTCTTTGGATATTTACGTGGTCCCTGTTACTAAAGTATTTGAATGCTTTCTCAATATTCATAATTTTTCTTCTTTCTCCATTGTTATGGACTGCTGTGTATGTGCATTTTGTGTCATTGTTCATCTATATATCACAAGAATGAAGTAATGAAAAGATAAGTGAAGGACTTCAGTTTTGCTAACACACTGGCTGTTTTGTTCCGTTGAATTAACACTTTTCATTAAAATAAAGATGACATGTGATCCATCACCAATCTACTGACAGTTCTGTTTGTTTGGTGTCTTTTTCTCCAGCAAACAGTGGTAGCATAAGCAATTCATATTGAGCCCAGGTATGTTCAATGTAAGACAAAAATGTTGTTTGAACCCACACTTGGAGCGTTCAGTTTGGGAAAGTCTTGAAGAATCAGATGTGAAATTCCTGTCTGAATACTTCTGATGTCTTAAAAAATCTTGGAGAAAGTCTTTCCTAAATTTAATGAAGGCTACATCAGATGAAGTCACGATTCACTCATGTTTTTCTGTATATACATGTGTACATTTTGTAGGTGAATTTATAGATATAGGGATAGTGAGTGCTATAGCTAACTAGCAACATCCTAAACATTTCTGTGTAGAAGGGTGTGGGTAGGCAATAAATTTAAGAGTAACTTGCACTCCATTTTTTAAGTTCCTTTTTTCAGGTGCTTTTAACTCTTTAACTTAAATTCTGGTGATGAGAAAGTTTCTTTCAGTAGTTAATACTCAAAGACAGTTTTGAACAAGTTTTTTGTTTCAGTTCAGAGCTATTAGAGTGTAGATCAACACTTCTATTTGCTTATGTCCTCTTTATAAACGCCTATTGCAATAGTTGAAAAATGAAGTTCTAAACCTGTTTTGCCTGACTGTGGGTCCGTGGCATTGCTGTTAGTGGAGAAGTTGCAGTGCTGTAATGAAAGCTCAGAACCACAGCTCTATTCTTGCCTTTGTTAATTTTCAGCTTACAAGAATCACAATTACAGGTAGTTGTTCAGAAGCAATAGAGGACATTAAGCTCATTATCTTTTGTTGCCCTATTTATTCCTTTTTTTTCATGTTCTCTCTCACCATTTGTTAAAGCAGATTAATAAACCATGAAGTCTGACATAATATAGCTGTAGAAATACGTAAAGCTGATAGCTAGTGACTGCTAGTTCTACTGGGGCATGGTGTGTATTTCATCGTACCCAAGAAAAATGGGAGGAGGTGCGTTAGGCTTTGTCTTGGTGTTGCTACTGTTACTTCATCTTACGAAGATTAACCTAGTATTTTGATCTTTCTAATGCTACTGATTGTGCTGCGCAAACTGCCTGCAGGAAAGGGATAGAAGATAGTGTCTGTGTGTATGTAGAGTGTGAGAAACTAAAACAAATGGAAGACTTCCCTGTTGACCTTGATACAATGATATGTGTCTCTCTATTTTCTCTCTTACTTTAGCATCAAAATACTTGTGGGAATATAAAATGAATGTTACGGAGAATGACATCTATGTTGCTGACTGTGGAGTACTCTTTCAGCAATAACTTGTTACGCACTGGAGTTTCACTGTGTAATGGAGCCAACTTTCATGATCATTCCTATTGTAATATTTTGAATAATATTTGCCTTTCAAACTGGCTAGTAGGGAGCGGTTCTTGACCTCTGGTCACTCATGGAGTGTCTAGGTTGAGCATGCTTTTATTTTAGACTCACAGATGTTGCATGGTATGAATGTTTTTTTTTTTTCATTCATATTTACAATGTAATCTTCTAAAATCTACACTTTTTATTGCCTGTTACATCCTTGTCAAGCAAATAAATTATTTTTAGGGATTAGTGTTTCTAGAACTCTCTTCTGCTTATTTCAGATTTCTCATCCATTCTCAGATGACATCATCTCAAGGAATAACATTCTAAATTTTGAATGTGAAATGAAATTATCAAAAGTATGATCTCTGAACTAATCTTTTCTCCCACTGATGTATTTGGATAACCCCTGCTGACTTCAGCTGGATTACAATTTGTTCTGTACTGAATGCCCTGCAAGATCTCACTGATTTCTTCTGGCGTCCGATGTTAAATTTACTTTGAAATACAGAAATGCAGATTTTGTTTGATAATAACAGTGTCTATAAAAGTACCTAGTTTATATGCTGACTAAGAAAAAAAATACACAGTATATATTTTGTGCTGGTTGCAAGACATAATTTACTGTTGCATATTTTACATAAAGTGTTTTAGTATATGTCTTAATGAGATAACTTTTGAAAAAGTTATTCTCTGTCTGACAAAGATTTTGGACTAGAGCTAGAAATCATTATTTTTAGCTGTTATAGTCAGCATGCTTCTTGGTTTTTGATAAACATCTGATTTTGTTATCCTGGTCTTCAAAACGCACGTGGCGATTTGTACGTCTCCTTGTTATAGCAGATTTTTGTCTCTGGTAAGTCTGGTTTGCAGTTGTGAAACCATGGCCTTGGTTATTTTGGGATTCTGTGTTGGGGTGTTCTTTTTCTTTCCTGTTATACACAAATGTATAAGCTTGACTCACCCTTGTGAGACAGATATAATCATAAATATGAGAGCTGCCATTCCCCTCACGCCAGGTTCTGTTCTTCTCAGGGAAGAAGAGAGGTTTTTAGAGCATTGGCTTTCATATGTCCTGGAATGCATAGTACATGCAGACCCTGATTCTACTTGAAACAAGTAAATAATTATAGTGACTAAGAAGTTATGCTGAATAGACGGTCTAGATGATTGTTTTTAATAAAATGGTTCAGAATTTATATGGCCTGCAACATACCATGAGCGTGTGCTTGAGTTGAGTATTAATAATAATTTATTTTATCTTGCTGTATGATGAGGTATGGTAGTACTCACATAACCCTGTTATGACTGATACCTTATGGCTTCAGTCGGTTGTATGCTTATCCCTCTGCTTTGAAGTCGATCAGTAAAATCATCTGACTTGGGATAGTTCATTTGGAATGATAGTGGGAGAAAACAGCAGCAATGACCTGGCGGAGGGAGCCCTCTGGTTAACCAAACTGTAATTTGGGATTGTGAAGTATTTCTCTATCCTGACTCATACTTGTTTACCATATTTGAACCCAGAATTGTGCTGAGATTGCATTGTGCAAAAATAACCAGTTTAGCTACTGAGCTGAAATCCTGCTCTGCAGACATGCATTGACTTTTTTATCCCCACACCCTTTTAGTACAGAGACAACAGAAGGGTGGTGGATGTGATGCTGGTTTGTCAGTGTGGTGGTGTTTTTTTGTTTACCTCGGTAAATACATCAGCCAAGAGTGGAAAGAGATAGAAAACTAGGAAGGGTATTCATTAGAGAGAGAAATTCCTGCAGCTCTTTCTGCTGCTTATGTGATGGGTATTTTAAAGCTTCAGAGTTTCTTCAATGCACTGTGCTTGGCGCAGCAGGATTTTGTTGAGGAGTCCTGATACCAACTGGTGGTAAAATATGCAAGAGCTGCAAATGTAGTGTTAGAGAACCTATTTGAAAATTCATTCTTCCAGGCTAGCACGTTTCTGTACTGCATTTTCAAGTGTGGTTAGTCAAACATCGTGTCTGAAATACACTGGTTTTATCTCTTCTCTTTTTTTTTTTTTTTTTTTTTAGGTTGTTGTTGAGTGTCCTGAGTAAAAGGCAATGGAGGATCTTAATTAACATACAGAGTAGTACCTGGGCAGACTTTTACAGACAGCAAATAAATCGCTGGGTCTTTTTACAGACTTATGAAGGAACAGTCCCATAACTAATTTCAAAATTACATTTGTATTCAGAAAGCTTGCAAAAGAAACACAAGAGGGATGTTCTTAAGAGGAAAGACTGGCCAGATTAATCTGGGTAACAGTTTTTACTATAAACAAAATTAACTGAAACAGTGTTAGTCTGGGTTATGTGTATCTTGTATTTCTGCTCTAGTGCTACTATATATTTTATCTTGCCAGTTCAAAGTTGACATAGGTTTTGCAGTTAATTTGTGAAGTCGTTTTGGATAAGTATGAGAAGAGTTCCTCTAAGTTAAAGTTTACAATGCATACAGTTCTACTCAATTTGTTCTGAGTTGCACATTGCTTCTCAAGTAGATCCTGTGTTTGAAATTTTGTTTTGAGTTGAAATTTCAAGATATATGGTTCCAGGATATTGAACTTAGATTCCAGAAACTTTCTGGTTGCAGGTTTTGACAAGTTGCTTTAAGGTATTATCTAATACCTAAATAAAAGATTTTAAAACTTGGGAATGAGCTGTCCTGCTTAAGTGAAGACATACATATATTGTAACCAAATACTGATTAAGCCATAACCTAATACATTAATCAAGCTCAGCATTTTCTACTTTTTTTCCCTGCAGTGTATTAAATTGTGATACATTAGTTCTACCAGACTGAACCTGAAAATCCAGTTTAGCTATGACCGTAACTGGCAGATGTGTCTGTCTGAAGACTGCTGAAGTCTTCAGACTGCAGCTGCTTCCATAACTTGCGATCTCAATTTATTTGTTTTAGTCACATTTAATTTGACAGTACAGATAGTTGTGTGTCAGTGTGCAGTGTTGTTACAGGACATTATTCATCCATACAGAGCAGCAGGACGATAGAGACTGTAATTACTATCGGCTTTTTCATTCGTTTGAAGTCATTCCATCCCATGGAATTATTTCCAGTTTCAGCAGATAACTTATTGAAAATTTACAGTTAGAATGTATATAAGTGACTGGCATTAGAAGGAAACTCTGCAGATTGCACTGTGTTCCAGGTAGCTAACTCAGAGCGTCTTTCTCATCTAGGTGCTATTCCTGGCTCATTTGGCTATCTGCTCCCTCGCTTTGGAGAGCAAAACTTTATCTTTCTTTTCTTTTTCCTAAGGCACAAAGGCTGTATAATCCTTCCCAGGTTTTGCTGGACTGATGCTCAAGTTTGCCCCCCTGGTACGTGGCTGTCTCTTTGGAGGTACAAGATAGCCCTTAGCGGTTAGAGAAATGTGTTTATGTGTTTTTCTCTATCATTGTGAGTTCAACATAGTAATTTAGATTATGACGTTCTCCCTAAATTGGTCTGTGAGGTGATTAGTTTATCCTCAAATCCCACACTGGCTCTGGGACTTACAACAAACCAGCTAACTAATGATAGAAGGAATAACTTCTCCCCTTGCATAGTTTCTGGCCCTTTATAAATAACACCATCAATTTTTTTTTTAAAATATAACTAAGCATATAAATGACTTCTTTGTACTCTTAATTTCCATCAGATTACTCTGTTTGGTCTTTCTTTTAACTTTGTTATGTAAAAACAGATACATATATAACAAATATATATAGTATACTACATATGAAATCTCACTGTCTCTTTATTATTTTTAAGTTGAGTTTAAATCCCATAGACCAGCATCTGATCTTTTTGTATGTTTCTGTAGGACCTCGTATAATGATGCACTAAGGCGTTGCAGTGACAAGAAGGGAATCCACCCTCCCCTCCATACCTCTCGTGCCCGTGGAATAAGTGAATAACTGGTTCTTTTAGCTTGGCCGTAGAAATGGTAAATAATAACTTAGCAGTGGTGATACAACTGGATGGCAGATATGTCGATAAGACTACTGGTGAAGTGGGAGGTGGGTGGAGAAAGGACAAGAAGGAGAATAGGCCAGTGGCACGTATTAGTTTATGCTACAAAATATTATGGGCAGTTTCTTAATGTGTTAGGGATGAGCTGCTTTTAGCTTTAAAAAACCAACAGTACACCAAATGTAGTTTGTGCTTAAAGCTTTTTTTTTTTAACAGAGAATTCGGAGCAAACAACTTATTTGCTCTCCTGATTTGGTGATGGTGACTTTTCTGCTTCAGTTTTTGAGCAGAAAGCTATAAGCACTTTATGGTGTTAAAAAGCAGCAGCTTCTGACCTAATGTACCCTTCTCTGAACGATAATGTTTCTTTGTTACTTATTTTTAGCTCAGATTGTTTTTCTCCCCTTTCCCCCAACATGATTTGTACAACCTTTAGAAAATTGAGTAGTTGTGGTTTTGAATCATCCTCCGTTTCTAGACTGAATGAGTATTTCTGAAGAAGCACTGGCTTGCTTATGAGTGGGTCTTTTTCTTACTTAAAAAGGCAACAGCCATGACACAGTCTTACCCCCCTGAAAAAAGAAGATGCAATACTATAGACTCTTAGTAGACTGCATTGTGACCTTGGAAGGGACAATGTGTTAAGTACTCATTTAATTTTGTACCAATGTTATATTGCTAGCAGATGTCCTGTTGTTTTCCTTTAACCATGATTCAGAGTCATTTGGATAAAATATCTTGAAGGAGTATATTTTGGTCCTTAAATAAAACATGACTATCCATTTCGAAAGTGTAGTAATACTTCAGTATGAATCAGTCTATATTTGACTCCTTGTTTGTGTGTAAAGCCTTCAGTATATCTAGTACAAGTCTAAGGACCGTTTTTGTGCTTTTGGTGAAGTACAGTGAGATAACATGAACATCTGATGTGTGTACACTGATTAAAAAAAGAGCCTTACAGGAATAAATTTGAATTCCACAAAGTATAAATAAATGTGACTGGCCGTTTTAAGTGTGGGAGAAAACAAATGAATGTCATGACAAACTACTTGTTTTCCTATTAAAAAATTTAATGCTTTTGTAGTGGAAAAGGTTCCTGTTAATTCTACAAATAAAGTAGCTCCCCTCTAAACCAAGCTTGTAGTTTTTAATTGTTGTGTAGTTCTTACCTGCTTGGCTATTTGTAGGAAATGAAGAACCTGAGCAGTAGGGCTATGCCTTTTTTTGTTGTGTGTGTGCGCTCATATTATATGGATTTTCATTTAAATGAGTACACACATTCTCAACAACTTGTCAGTATTTCTGCACCGGTTAAATAATAATACTGTAGGATGGAATCATAGAAAAATTTAGTTGTAAGGGACTTCTGGAGGTCCTATCTGCCTCAGACCTTAGATCAGCTTGCTCCACAACTATACGAGAAAAATGTGTTCATTTTATATTCTACGTTGTTCAACTACTGTAGCCTACAGTAGTAAACTGCTTTTTCCAGTATAGCTAAGCTAGTGTGATTACACTGGAAAAACTTTTAAATGTAGGCTAGACCTTAAACAGCATCTAAAATTACTAAATAATATTTAATTTTTATTTTCTGGAAAGTTCCTTTTACTAGCCAAGTTAAGAGGAGAAAATATATAGCCCTTGTGGAAGGTATGTATCTATGAGGTTTAATATGTGACTCCGTACCTATGACTACTTTTTCTGCTAGACCGCAAAGCTACTGCCAATCCATATTTTAAAGTGTAGACATTGGACTAATTGTGCATATTGCCCTGAAAAAAATATGATTTAAAGTTAACATCCTCCCACCCCCAAAACACTCTGTTATCTGTTTCTAATTTTTGGAGAACTTGTGCAAAAAATAAATAATTATTATTTTACAGACCTACTTCTCAGTTATGATAAAACACTTTGTTACTCTTAAAACCGGAGTTTATTTTATATAGCCATTACAGTGCTGACAGTTCTATGAAGGATTTTTTTCATTTTTATTTGGAGAAGTTCGAGCAAACCTGGAGACTTGATAAAATATTGGGAAAGGATGAAAAAATACCCTTGAATTTTCTCTTTTTAGGAGAAGAAAAAAAGTATCCATGTTTTTTAATTAGAATAAATTCTGTCCATTTCGTTGTATGCATGTGTATGTATATGCTTGTATAAAACCATAACGTTTTGCTTACTCCCAGTTAGTATTAATCTATTTGCATAGCTATCTAGGAAGAAACATGGGAATAAAAAAGTTAGCATGCAGGGAAAGGTTGATCTGCAGAATGCATTTTCTTAACATCCCTTCACCTCTTTAATTTAGCTACCTGAATTAGTGTTTCATTCCTCTCCCGTAGCTTTAAATTGAATGATAACTGTACAGTTGGCAGATTCCCTGCAGCCAGGTCTCTGTTCTGCAGTTACGTTTGGTAAGGCCGTGCAGTCAGTGGCAGTGAAGGCTGCCCAGCTGTCTCTTGATTTACGGTCTCAGTGAGGAGGACCTCACCGTAGTGTTCTGGGTAGTATAAAAAAATGATCGTGTGGTATTTTTGTTGGTGGTTTTTTTTTGTAATGTATGCATGTTTGTGTGTGTGTATACACGGCGTTTAGGGAAGAAAAATATGTATTAGTTGTAGTATGCTGATGTAAGGGGGTGATTACTAACACTTCATACTAATACATCATGTTTGTAAAGTGTATGACCGTAGGGTTGAGTATGACTTCATATTACAAGCTCTGATGGAAGAGAAAACAGTTTTCTCTGTATTACCTTTTCTTTTTCTCTGTATTACCTATTAGGCAGGAATGTAAACTTTTTGAAGCTGTGCATAGTAGTCTTTCGCTTTGTTTTTAATACAAAAACATATTGTTGTTATCTGACTTCCTAAGCCTCTGCTGATGTCCCAGTAATTCCGGTTTTGCTTTTGATAGTGGACAGATCAGTTGTGGAAATTGAATTTCATGTGACTCTAGTTACATGATTTGTATTACATGTTTCAAATATAGCTGTATGCAAATTACCTTTAAAAAACTGTAGAAGTAGGAATGCTGATTGTCTCTGAATGGGATGTATTATGGGAGTTACAGAAATGCTACTGATCCTGGACCCGGCACTTCTAGGTCTGTTTATACCTACTGAAGTTGAATTGCAAGTAAGTAGCCTTATGTAGTGAATGCTGAAAATCTGAACTGAACCAGCTTTAATACATGTTAAACAGGGCTAGATGCATATCTGGTGACTTGCAAGAGAAAGGCTCTGTAGCTAGTTGGCAAACTCCTGTATTCTCTGTTTCTCTATTAAATGCCAGTTTTATTCCTTCAAAAATGAGACTCTTTTGGAAGGAAATGTACTAAAACAAGCTCTGCCTCTGAGTTTGCACTGGCAGGATCTTCCACTCTGCCTGCCCAGGTAGGACCCTTCACATGCGGCTCTAGTTACGTGCCCAGTGCTGACTTTAAAGTGACAACTCAGTGTCGGTTGGGTCCTGCTGTGGTTCAGATGACTGAAAAGATAAGTGATCAATTTATAGAAGGAGAGATGAAACTCTAGGGATTTTTTCTAATGAATTATAGAATTTTTCAAAAAGCGCTGCAGTGTTTGAATAATCAAAGTCAAGTATGTTTCTGGAGCCTGGGTTAGGATGGCAATATTTATGTTTGAATTCTTAAGACAGATAAAAATCAAAAGCCCAAACCACCAGCTATTTTTTTAATGTTTAGGTTAATCCAGAAAAATAGACCAAAATTTTGAAAATTGCTTATTTAAACATGGATTGAGGAACTATATATGGGGCATTTCATGTCTGTCTTAAAAAGACTTCTCTATTTAGCAATGTAGGATTTGAGGGAAAGACAGTGATGTGTCATTGTGATCCCTTTGAAACAGGGAAATCATAACACTATTTTATCGATTGAAAACTGAGGCCTTGTGCAGAAACTCCTGGACTCCACTGAGTGTTAACGGAGGCTTTTGTCTTCTCCTTAGCTGTTTTAAAAATGTTTTCTCTAGTCTGAGTGAGGTAGGTGATATAATGAAATGTGTTTGATAACTGTAGGGATGTCTGATTTTTTTTATTTTTTTATTTCTGTTGACAACACTATTTCATCCGTTCTCACACAAATGGAGATAGTTGTCTTAATAGAAACAGGAATTAGACCTTTTTTGGTATCATTATTTGTTACATGTAAGTTTTTCCATGCGTGCCATGTTTCTTGTATAAGCATCTACTGTTGAAGACAAGTGTTGGTAGCTGGTATCACTAGCAATTCACGTGCATTGAGCTGAAAAGCTAACATCGTCTCCACCTGATGATACCTGTCACTGCTATTGCTGTTTTGGTAGTCTCTCATTGCTTGAAATGTGACTTGATAAAACTACGAATCCCAGAATGGTTTGGGTTGGAAGGGACCTCACAGCCCATCTAGTTCCAACCCCTCTGCCATGGACAGGGACACTCCCCACCAGCCCAGGGTGCCCAAAGTCCCATCCAACCTGGCCTTGAACACTGCCAGGGATCCAGGGGCAGCCACAGCTTCTCTGGGCACCCTGTGCCAGGGCCTCACCACACTCACAGGGAAGGATTTTTTTCCTTATATCTCAATTAAATCTCCCCTCTTTTAGTATAACCCATTCCCCTTTGTCCTGGTGTTACCTGCCCTTGTAAACAGAACAGTGAATGAATGAAGAACAGTTGCTGCTTCTTTACTGCTGCATGAGAGGTAATATTCATGTGTTTCTCTGTTTTTGTGGTCAGTGAAAGGCTCATTTCTTTCTTACTGTAGGTGAAAAAAAGGAAATTAGTAATATTTTAGTGCTGATTGTAAGAACATAGCTATCACTCCTGCAACTGAGGCGTTCTACCTATTACAGCCGAAGCTGGAGAAAAAAATTTGAAGGGAGTTTTAAACTTCAAAATAATTTTTTGTTCTGGACTGAAGGAATGAGTGTCAGCACACTAAACTGCAGTTTAGCTTTTACATATAGTACAGTAGTTGCGATTTGATTACGGAGGTTTTTCTGATATACTTGCTTATAATTCATGCAGCAATGTTTGTGAGTGGTATTTATTTTTTGCTAAAAGGAAAGGCCAAAGATTTTTATTCTCAGAGGTAATGATGAGCCGGTGCAGCTTGTCCTTTCACCTTGCTGGTATGTCTCAGCTCTGATCTTTGGAGACTGTTGGTAGAGGGATCTTTTTGATTGTGTCTTTGTAACCTTGAGGCTTGACATGATCAGTCTTGGATTAAGAATTGTGGTCATATCTTCTAAGTCTTTGTTCAGAACCTCTATCTTAAAGTAATCCACTTGACGTGCAGTCCAAAGTAAGGTGGACTAAATTAAAATCTTAGAGTTGAAAGGTTAGAAAGCGATTTATCTGCAAAGCTATCAGTTTTCAGAAATCTGTGCTACTTCGTTAAAATGTACAAGGGGTAGTCCTTTACCGAAGATGAAAACCACCTTTTTTGGCAGTTTTTTTAAAACTAATCTGAACCAAACCAAGAGCACTCTGCAGTGAAACCCATTAGTTGAGTCCTAGCTGTTTGTGCCATCTGACTGTAAATAAACCATCCAACCAAAAAAAAAGCAGCTATAAACATTACTTAATTAGCTAATTAAACCATCGGTTCAGCTGTTATGTTACCAAAGCAGAACAAACTCTACCAAGTAACCTTTTGTTGAGTCTGAGGTTTTTTTACATTTTACACTACTAAAAGAGAAAGAAAAATTGAAAATCATTCCAATATTAAGTATGTTCTTAGAATTAGGATTTGCACCTCTCCCCCCCGCCCCTTTTTTTCTTTGCGGACTCAATATTTGGGTGTTTAAAACTTGACTGAAGTTACGTTGCAACCCAGGAAATCCGAGCTGGCAAGTCCTTTTGTGGCATACATGATATAATTGCAAACTAGCCATGCAATGCTGAATTGTTCAAAATGTTGTCTTGCACTTCCTTTGCTTCTGGTTTCTTTTTGTCTTTCTCCGCAAGACCAAGGAAGAATTGATCACCATTCACTTTATAGTGACTCTCCCAGTTTCTTTAACCTTTTTCATATTGATATTTATGTCTTATTTTCCACTAGCGCTTTGGGATTCCTCCCCCCCCCCCGCCCCTACTTTTTCTGTGTATGGTATCTCTGAGTATGTGTTGAACACCCACCACCACTTTAGTTTGCAACTGGTTTTAATTAACAGATTTTCTTCTAAGTTACAATTTTTGGGAAAGTTTTTCACCTTTAAATAAACAGCTGATTCTCGAAGTCTGCATTTTTACACTTGTCCTTTAGTTTAATCCTGTTTAGTTTTCAGCTTTCTCTTATTGATCAAGACTATCATGTTCTCCTCACATGGTTGAACATCCTCCAACTTTGTCATAATAAATTGCAATAAATACAGTTACTGTTCTCTTATCTACGCTGTATATATTAACCTAAACAAAACTGAACATAGCATGTCTCTGTGGCACTATTAATATCTTCTGTTTTGATAGGGAGTCATTGTTACCGACTAGTTTGCAACACTTACTCTGTTCTGAGTTTACAGGTTGCCTTGGAAAATATGTAGACAGCATCAATTTTTATTTTTTTTTTTTCCCTGAAGCCCAGTTGCTTTGATTCTGCTGCTTAATCTTTACTGATAAAGTCACATTTTTCTGTGAAATTAATCAGTTAAGGTGATATGTACTTATTTGTTCTTAGTCCATTTTGGTTGTCTTTTCATCTTGGTACTCTGCAAGGATTTATGGCTTGGTTATTTAAGTTTGTTCAGAATCTCAGGTGTGGCAGTGGTTTTGGTGAAGAGTACTGGTGTTTGAGGACCAGGTACAGGACGATCCTTTGTCTACAGTGTCAACTGTGCTTTTAGGAAACTGACTGAGAGAAAACATAATAATCAAGTCTTTTTAATCAGAATCCTATATGGTGCAGTTGACACAACAAAGTTGGTCAGTGAGGTTTTTAAAATTGTAAATGCTTTGAATTTTTAAAATTTTTTTGTTGCAGTCAAAACCAGTTTTCTAGTTGAAACTACATTTAGGATCCTTTCCAAAGCAGGAACAGCTATATTTGGTGATGGCACAATTGTTAGCATTGCTATTTTCAGGTTCAAAATATGCTTACATAAAGAAAATGGAAGCATTTTGCTGACAATATTTGCTAAGCATTTTTCCAGCAGGAACCAAAATTACCAAGTCCTGACGATGTGAGTCATCAGTATGTCTTTTAAAATTTTTTCTCTTTTTTTAGAACAGACTTCTCAAATATACATCAAAATAAGTTAACCTTGAAGGAGACAGCTTTACTTTGGGCTAAAACAAACAGATGCTCGGCAAGGCTGAACTGATGGTGCTGTTTATAAAAGTCCTGCTATTGTTGTTGATTTATGTTCTGGGTCATACCTATGGATCAGTGTTTTTCTTATGGTAGGCACTGAACAAATGTATAACAGAATGCAATTCTCAAAATCAAGAAATGAAGGATACAGGTTTTTTTGTTAAGATGTCTAGAATTTCCAGGTGGCTCTGACTTCTACATGGGACGAGGACCTCTAAAAGGTAGAGCAGGTAACCATTGTTATGTGAAAATAAGACAGTTGAAAAACCTGTAGTCAGGTGGTCATATTTTTTTTGCCAATTTTGAATGTAGAAGCATATGATTTATGATCATATCTCATTCAAGTAAGTTTAGAATCAGCTTCACATGGAAGCTATGCCCTGCTTTATCAGAAAATGGAGATAGCAAGATAGTGTACAGGTGTGAGGATGCTTAGACAGGCTTGAAGAAGACCAATGGCCAAGAATTGGTGTTTGAGCCAGAGCTATACTCCTTACTTTCAAGACCTGAGACTGAGAAGGTCAGAAGTCTGAGAGGTGGGTAGTAAAGTGCTAGGGGACAAATTTGCCGGAGTCAAACTATTTGACTGTGAAGTGGCATTCTCCTAGTGCCTTTACCATTAGAAAATGTGGGGAGAATCATTAAACAAAAAAGTCAATCCACTGGGAAACGTGGAAGAATTATCAGAATTGCCATGAAAACAGTGCTGTTCATATATACGTTGCCAAAATGTGTGCATTGCCTGAACTGTAATGCTCCCGTCACCCGAAGCGTCTCTGTATGGCACCAAGGACGAGTATTTTTTTGGTGCTCTGCTCTTTGTTGTAGAATACCAGCCACATGTCAGAAAGATAGCTTTTCCTTATCTACACGGTTTTCCTGCTTGAGTCTCTCTAAAACAGCCTTGCAAAATATTTTCCTAGTGTTTTGCGTCTCCTTATTTTGTCTTCCCTTATTCAAAACCCTGAAATCAGGTTTTAGGGTTCCTGAAGTATTGCAGTTGATCCTCTAATAATACGCGGACTTGCGTAGTCAAGGATGTTGCCTGTTACAGACATACTTGTATGGGTATGTGCGTGTGTGGGTATAGACAATCTTTATGAACTGAAAATCTGGAGACAGTTTTTTCTGTGGCAAACCTGTTTAGACAGAGTCACTCAGAGCTGCTGCAGGGGCCAGGGCTCCTGAAGGTGGACGTGCACATGTTCTGTTCCATTGGAACAGAGCAAAAGGTTCCCTACGTGAGTTCTTGGAACGGCTGTGGATCTCCCCTGCTAGGGCGTTTGTTAGTAGTCAGGAAAGGAAAAGAGTTTACAGGTTAAGAGCGTGAAGTTAGTTTTCCACCAGCTGACCTTTCTCGCACGCCAGCACAGAGCAGCTTTTCTGTAGCATCAAAAGATGTTATTGTTTGCCAGGATAACTATGCTAATAAATCCTCTTGTACAAATGTATCTATTGTATTATAAAAACCCCGTGTGTGTTGCTAGAAGTAGTTTTATTAGTGTGACTGCATTTAAACTAGGCCTTTTCCCATTATCGCTGTTTATTTAGGAAAAAAAAAAGTGTTTCTAACATACTCCACTACTTCTCAGTAGTGCCTAGGTCCTTCCTTAAGGTGCACTGTAATAGCAAGTGACAACAGAAGTTCCGTTCTGTAGCGTAACAGTGGAAGAGAGACGCTCTTGGCACCCGGCTGCTCATTACAAAGACTTCCAAACCTGTATCATCCAATTTCCCCCCCCCCCCCCTAAAATCTCTAGGTTGTTTTTTTTTTTTTTTCCTCCAGCTCCATTAGCTTTTATCCTACAAGTACTAAAGTTAAAATCGAGTAATATGATCAGCTATGCTTCACTGATCTTTTTAGGATCTTGTTTGGAGTTATTAGTTATTTATCCATGGATATTGTCCTCGGTCTGCATGTGATAATTGATTGTTTGAATGGTCTCAGTCCACTGTAGTAAAAACCAAACTGGGTTTGCATGAATGCAAGCACTCATCTGGTCAGATCCTGGACGTGCAGCATGAATGAAGGTAGGACTAGGCTGTCCTTAAAAGGAAAAACAAAACAAAACCAAAAAACCCCCCTCTGCTGCATGTAATGTTAAGGTCCTCGTTTCATCTGGTTTAGCAAAGTGTAAGGCTTGTGTCAAGGGATATTTTATGTTGTGTATTTGGGTTCATCTTTAGAATGAATTTCTTAGAAAAAATGAAAGAAACAATGAAATCAGTGATGTATTTGCTGAAAGACAAGCCAAGCTCTTACTAAAGCAAGAAAAAGAATCTGTGAGAATTTGCAGAGATATATTTTGATATGCCACACGTTCTGATTACAGTTCATTGCTTTGATGTACTGACTTGAACTTACATGTGTAGATAGGGACTTCCCTCACTAATGGGCTGGTTTAGTATTTTTCTTTCTTTGTAGGATAGCTACGTGTTTCTCTGTAGATGAGACCTTGATACCAGCGGTCTCTAGACATTGTTGTCTTCAGAAAAAATGTAGATATAAATCTTAATAAAATAGGTGATCTGCATTACAATGCATTGCCCACCTTAACTGTGCCTGGCTATGCTGCTTCCTACTGTGAAGAATAAAATACTAGAAATTCATGTGAGTAGCTACTAGGAATAATAATGATTTTCTTTACTAGATTTTTCTCCATTTATGCCTGTGGTGTTTTTTAAAAATGAACAGCCCTCCCATCCCTGTATTTTCTTTATAAGAGATATAACTAATGTATATTGGTAACAGTAGTGTATTTGCTTTTGAGTAACTCTTCAGTCACTGTATTCACTTCTGCTTTATACTGTTAAAGTTTACCATAGAGCAACTCAGTTTACTTTCTGAAAAACAAGTGACTCCTGGTAATGCTCAACTGTGGTTTGTAACATTCCAAAGACAAACAAATACTAAACTATACTATTTTTTTCAGACCTGAGCTTCAAAATAATAGAATATGAATCTGGCATCAAGAAACAGTGATCTGAAATACGTATGAAACAGATTTCTGATGAAAGGGGAATTTGAGAAATACTTCTTTAAGAATTCTGGTGAGATACACAAACCACCTTCTGTAAGCTCTCTGAACATAACTAGCACGCTGCTTAGTTTATTCAAAAAGGACTGTAAATTCTGGAAGTTTTAACTTGATATGTTTGCAGGCAACATGATTGATGTGTAACTCTAGAATGAAAGGAGTATTTAGAGTCTTGGCTATCAGTTCACCAGTTCTTATTCCTTAAACAAAGACAGGTCAGATATTAGTCTTGTCCTCTGTAAGTGTTACAGTTTCGGACTTCATCCTATGAATACAGACACTACGAACTTGGAAAATACTCTAATGCTCGAATGCCTATCGATCACTAAATCAGAAAAAACATAATAGTGGAGGGGGGCTAGCCTATCTGTCATAAGATTTTTTTCTTTTATAACTTCTCAGAGGTATATCATATTATAAATGCATTAGAAATGTTTTGCTCTGAGGATATGTAGCATTCCTATAAAGGTTAAATCAATAAAAATGATTTGGCCACATTCCTAAGCATGGCTAGAACAGGTAGCCCGTTGTTTAAGGTACCCTTGAATTTCTGGATCAGATTATTATGGTGCAGCAAAAAGGCTTACTAAAGGCTTCTTACTGTCTGCAGACGTTCTGTTACTATGTGAAGATATCGTCAGCTAAAAAAAACCTTCAGATTTTCTGGGCTACTGAAAAAAAAAATTATGCATATAGATCTCAAATGTTGTGCTCTGTGTGCTGTAAATTTTAAAGGAAGTTTTGCAACAAGAAGGGGTGAAGACACATCAGTAGTTGATAACAACCAGGTATGTAAAGAAGAAAAAAAAGAGACGTCTTAAATCAGTGTAGACTAGTAAAATTGTTGCCCATCTCAGTATCTGTGTTTGTTTGTTTAGATTATTCTTATTTTATGCGTATCTGCTCAAGTGGAATAGCTGTTATTATATATACTTACTATATCTAGCCAGTTCAGTAAGCAAGTAAGATTATTAAATGTGATGGTAGAAGACTTCAAACAATTCTTAGTTCAAATTCTTCTAACTTGTACATAGCTGATAAAATTTAGTAGCCATTAAGTAGTGTTTATTCAATACATCTGGTTGGTTCAGTAGACAGTGTTGAAGTCTGATAGTAGACTATTTGTATAGATTTAGTGCATTTTAAAATCTTTCATGCACGTTGAGGAGCTACTGTATATTATTGTTACAGGGCAGATTTGTGTCTTACATTGCGTGCATGTGCTATGCATCTACGCTCCTGACATTTTTATATAGGTTTTATGGAGCACAAGCTTACTGTAAGAACATGTCACTAAGATTAGAGTTCAGACTGTATGGGTATTTTAAATTTATTTCACTCAGTTTTACTGTACCCTTTAGTAAGACTGTAACTGAAACCCAGTGCCTTTTTCTCTTTGTTTCTTCCTTTTTTATTTTTTATTTTTTAAAGTGTGTGAAAGAGGCTGAATTATTTTTTAAGATATATCCTAAAATGTAAAATGATGAAGAGTAATTCTGATGATAAAGTACGAAGCACACACTACTGGTAACTAGGACTATATGTGTCAAGATGTTTTTCAGTTGTGAAAATTTGATCAGTGAATTAACCGCACATCCGGCTACATACATCTTTGATCAGAATTGGAACATTCCAACTCGTGTGTGTATATGTAAGCTGGCTGCATCCAGTAGATTTTACACATGTGCACTACACATGTGCCTTGAAATTAGTTAGTAAATTAATATAATTTAAAGCAACAAAATTACGTTCTTTCAAGCCTTTGTTTTGTACGTAATGAGTACTATAATAACTTATCTTTGTATCTGGAGAACCTCAAGTCTTTATTTTAAGATGTATTAATAAGCATTTAGATGGCTCAGCTGTAATTAATGTTTTGCTTCTGCTTTTAAAGGTAATATTAAAATCTTACTTTAATGAACTGAGAACCCAAAATTACTACAAGGTCACAACTAAATTAATTGCTATCTGGAATAAGAGAGCATGATTTTAGGTCCTCTTCCTGAAATACTCTAAAATTAAAAGTTGTTCTAGTGTTTGCATATGCAACACACAGTGCTGCTATAGAATGAAACTGTTCTTGCTACAGCATGAAAATGATTTCTGCTGTGGAAGATTGTTTTTTTTTTTCCAGTTTAATGCTAAATAATTTTTTTCTTACTACCTAGATGGTGATGTTTTATTATCCACAAATGACTGGATTTTTTCTGGATGTTGGTTTCTTTAATTGAATGTCAGTACAAAGAGTGTGCCCTCAGAATTTGTTTTAGTGCTTCTGTTTATGCCTTTTAATCAGAAAGGGGGAAATAAAAATATACTGAATAGCAAGAAAAATATAGCACTTAGTTTTGAATGTACAGGGTTGGATGTAAGAGGGGTGGAAAGGAAGCAAAGTGAATGCCCTTTATGCAGAAAATCCTTTTGGGAAAAGAGAACGTTTTTACTGGTGTATACTGAGGTACGCCGCCTAAGTAAATAGTTGCTGCTTTCTGGTCCTGTCAGTTTTAAATAAACCATTCATTGTTATGGCTTGGTTATTCCACAAATAACCAAACACAGCGGAGTTAAACTCTGATACGACTGATTAGAAAAAGGCAGATGATGAACTCCCTTAATGTGAATTTATACTGGTGGTCTTAGAGGAAACAAGTTTTGCAGATGGTGTTAGGAAGTAAATATACGGCAGGCTTTAAGTACTCTGTTACAAAGCTGCTCCTGTGCTTGAGTATGATACAATAGCATTAGCTATTATACAGTAGCATTAATTCATCAAACGTTTGGTAATAAAGAGTTGCTAAGCCAGGTCACATGTCCCCCCTCAATGTTAAAGAGCAAACGTGAGACTTTTTTTTTTCTCCCCTAAAAGTTTTCTATTTAAAGGTGGGGGAATCTCAGCTGAGTAGATGGTGCATTTGAATTAAAGCAGTTACTCCAGGAATTTATACAGAAAGTGCAGCAATGGCATAGATAGTGTAGCAGTTCAGTGTTACGGCTCACCTGAAAGGCTTTTTGAGACATGATAAATGAAAATAGCAAATTCTGACACAATCTTCAGAATTAGGTTTTTTTGTTGATCATGTCTTAAAATGCTTTTTAAAGTCCTATTGAATGTTAACTCTGTAAAATTACCCTTGCTCATTCTGCATGAAGGTTGGTGTTTATAGTAAACTATTGATGTATTATAGTATTAACATAAAAATAATGCTGTGAAATAATATCAGTTACTGCAGAACAACTCTACATTTCACATCAGAATTCTTTCAGCATAAATATGGTGTGCCTTACTTTTGTTTGATTGCTTTCAGAAGAAATACATTATCAAAACCAGCAGCCGACCTACTAATAAATAAGACTGCTTTGGCTGAAATGTAAGGTTTCACATACTACAAAGTGAGTTAAAATTGGCCAGTCTAATGTCCACAAAAGCAGTTTCTCTCTTTGCGGGACTATGGGAAGAAGCAAGAAGATACCCAGAGACTTACTCTGAAACATCGATTTCCTCAGAAATAGTGCTGAGTATTCTGAAATGAGTACTTCTGCCATCTGTTACTTCACTACTAGCACTAACGCTTGCAATTTATGTAGGAGACTGTAACAGCATTAATAGAGGTTCTTCTTTGCAAATACTGGGACAAGACCCTTGCTGCGAGTTCCTACGTTGCGTATTAGCAGAGTAAGTAGAGATACGTGAGGAGTTGTAAGTGTCGTTTGGATATTTGTACCGCTGGCAAATGTGACTGTGATAGCACGTTCTCTTCTATAACTTCAGTGTTAGGGGAGGAAATACTGTACCAATACAGAAGTTTTCTATATTTGCACTATTACAGGGTTTTTGGTTTTGCTTTTACCTGAAGAATTTTGAAATTTTGGAAGTATGGATTAGTAGGAATTAGAGGTTTGAACTGTATACACGTGCATGTTTGCACATACACAGCTCATTAACATTTCTTGAAAGAAAGAATACCCTGTTCTAATGCCACACATGGACACATTAAAATATCATGCTTTTTTAACTCTGTCTCTTCTGATTTGCGTTTAAAGGGATTACAGATATTCGGGGGGATTAACACTATCTGGAAGTGACTCTACTTAGGCATAATTATTTGTTGAATTGTTTTTCTTTAAAAAAAAATATCCCCCCCTTCTTTTGCTTAAGTGTGTAGTGTCATATTAAATATATATATGTTTGAAGAAATTAAATTGAACAATTAATAATGACTTGGAACATCACCCTGCTCTGATTTTTTTTTTTTTTTTTTTAATACCAGATCCACTTTCAGAACTGCACCCAGCTTATGGTCACTGGTCTATATGCAGTGTATATATATAAGCACACACGCATATAGACACAAACACATCTTACTAGTGTTATAGTTAATTTTCATTGTGATGCAGGCTGGGTCCTTTTCTGCTGAACAATAAAGTATGATGTATCTGGCAGTGGCTCTGTCTTTCTGTTCTAGTAAACCACAGAGTGGATTTAGATGTAAGATATCTAACCATGAGGGATAAGTAAACAATGGTTTGGCACACTTGGGGTTCAAATAAATTCTGGGGAAAATAAATGTATGTAAGGTCATCAGCTTTTAACTTTCCTTATTCATGAAAATGAAGGATAATAAATTTTAAGTCATCAGGAAATGCTAGCAATTCTGATGAAATATTTGTGAAATAAGCTGGTGTCTATCAGAAATATAGTAACCATATTTGAATGAATTACTGCCAAAATATTTCCGCCACAGGGATTTTAGCTATAACGTATTAAAAATTAAAACTATTGTTAATTCCAGAACTGCCTGACCGTAATGAATGTGGCATTTTAAGAGAGACAGGCAGCAGAGGAAACTGGGTTTAGCCTTTGCTGTATAAATAAAGGTAGTTTATTGGAGATGAAAAAATATTCTTAGAGAAACTGTTAAGGATCCAGTAAATATGAAAATACTTTTTAAAGCACCATGTGCATCGAAAGGAAAACAGCCTTTTTGCCCCTTTTATCTTTTGCTATGCTAAAATTAATTTTTAGAACTAGAAATCTTTCATAAGGAGTATGTTGCACAGAATAATTTAATTGCTCTGATTAAAATGACTTCAGCAGTTAAAGTGAGTCAGTAGAAAACCTATGGGTTTGGTTTTTTTTTTCCTCCTGGGGCAAGTTCATACATGAAATAGGAAACTTATAGCTACACGAGGAAGGCTAGAACAGTACACAGTATGCTAACAAGCAGGATAAAAAATATATACAGGAAACAGATGCATGAATAATGGATTTTTTTTTTTTAATTGGAAGTGTTAAACTGTTTTATGATACAGTAACCGGAGTTTATTTTGTCTTTGTGCTCATCTTCGAAATACTCTTTAGGGTATGCTTTTCAGTATGTTAAGTGGCAGGTCTTATATTTATTTGCAGAAGAGAACATGTTTATGTAAGGAAACGTGCTCTTAGATTTAAGCTTTATTAACTTAAAAACAAAAACACCTGAGAGCAGAAGATAGACCTCCTTAGTCTGTTCCCCATAGGACTTTAGAAGCTGATTTGAAAGAAACGTATGCAATAGAAATTAAAGGTATTGTATAGAAAGGGAGCAAAAATGAATTTTGTCACTACAGGAATTCCTTGTGGGGGTTCTGTGGTGGAGGAGGTAGATTATTTTTTTTTCTCTGCATTTTGTGGGTGTCTGCTGTCTCTGGATGAAAACCTGAGGTTAATTCATAAGTCTGGCAGAATTTACAAGGAATAGCTCTTTGAAACAGCGCACAGTTGACTAATTTATTTTTGAGTTCACATATCAGAATAAATGTTTTATTTATTCCTTTTAGATGAATTAACTTTTTTAATATTTAAAATAACAGTTGAATATTTTCATGTTGCAGTTTCTTAACTGGTTGTATGAAACTTGGATTTTCTCAGTGCCGAAGCTAAGACTTTAAAATACTTCAGCTTTTACCATCTTAAATTCACTGTTTATCTTGAGGCTGCCTTAATTAAAATATTATATACTCTAGGGCGTATTAAACATGGCAATTTATTGTAATTCTTATTAATGGAGTGTATTTAATGAGTTTTCAGAACCAACTCCATCACCTACAACGCACAATGTTGATTTTTATTAGGTACATAGAGTAAAACATACACATAATCTGATTTTTCAAGAGGTACCCAGCACTGACAGCTGCTGTTGGCTCCTGTAGTAGTCAAGGAGGGGAAACGTGGGTGCTCGGCGCCTTCGAAGCCTGGCAAGCGCGGGATGATTCCTCCTTTCCCTCACTGCCTGAATTTCCACCAGAGTGTGCTGGACTTGTGCATTAAAAAAAAAAATGCCAAATTTTGTTTGTGTTTTCAGCTTCTTGTGTTACCCTACAGTTTTAGAAAGCATTTTTTCGTAGTTTTATTAATGCCACCCATTGATGGGTGTGCGCCGCAAGGTGTGACATGTCCTTAAGCTGTTATTATCTAGCTTCTGCTTGGCTCTCTTCGGCTATCTGCGCTGCATAGTTAGCATCTCTTGCAAGAATTACTTACTGCTTTATTTTTCCCTTTATACTTACATGGCTACAGCATTAGCTGTTCATTATTTACCTAAGACTGCTCTGAGCTTCTTGTTATTCATAAAAAGTACAGCTATGTTCTGAAAAGCAAATCAGGAAAAATAAAGGTACAAGGTGCAATTTTAAGATTAATATTAGTCTGACCGTGACCAAGAAATCACACTGCTTGAGAGGAATTTCAGTATTATTGTTATGCTCTTAATGTGGGGTGGCAGAGCCTTTAAATATTTCTGGTAGAGTAGTTAATACAGCATGGAAGTTTGATATTTGTACAGTTTGTAAAGGAATTTGAGGTGTTACCCTATTTTGACTTCAGTTTTCAAGTATGCACTGGTGCATCATTAATCATAGGAAATGCAAAAATAAATAATATAGTCCCTTTGGATTTTTCATGTGAATACTTACCTTTTCCTTTTTTTGTATATACAGTTGAGGTATTTAGGTAACCCCTAACCTTTTGCTTCAACAAGGAGGTACAGTATAAAAATATTACCACAGTCTTCATATGAGCAGTTCTCTCTAAGAAAACCTCTAGATGAATATTTATTGAAAAAAAGCAAAGTTGCAATACAGAATGACTTAGCTTGGCCTGAATATTATATTTTAGACCACCAGTGAATAAAATTAAAAGCACATGGATTTTGAATAACTAGAAAAGGTTGTAATTGATTAGCACTGCATGAAAGTATTGAAATGGAGTAAGTTTTGATTTGTGAATGGTTCTATTCAATAGAGATTAATCCTCTACATTTGATAAAATCTTAGTGCCCCTAATGAGTTAGGGTTTTTTTCTCTCCCTAGTTTATTTAACCATCAGATACTTTGATGTTCTTCTAACAAACTGGAACATTTTGGTCTTAGCGAGTGTTACATCAGTGTAGTTCATTTAAATATTGGCTATTAATAGTTGATTTGAGACAGATAACTAGAAAGATCAGTGCATTTTCCTGCTGAAGAATTCTTTAAGTGGCGTGGTGCACTTCTGCGTGGTTTAGGGGTTTCATACACTGAAAGCCTTTGGGAAAAGCTTGCAGCTTCCTTCATGCACATGAGAATACTCATTCTTACATAGTTTTCAGTATTACTTTTCTTTTTTTTTTTAAATCCTAGTATATAGAATTTATATTTTCTGTAAGGGTAGTGATTCCTGAGATCTTTGCGTAGCGTTCACAACAATATGAGTATGTTAAACAGAGCTGGAACGTACAGTAAATTTCTGCTTGATATACATAGGTAATTAAAAAGGATCTGTTTCTCTCATATCAATATCTTAATTAAAATAAAAAACCTAGGATTCCTTACCAAACAGTAAAGTGGTTGAGAACTGAGATCTACGAAAGGTTTCCTTTTTTAAAGAATAAATGAGAAGATACTGAGGAGTGTTTTATTATAAGCAGAGTAACTTTTTTTTTGTTGACTTGAAGACTTTCATTTAGATTCACCGTGTCTGTCTATTGGGATCAGCTTCCAGAAGTTACATGTGAAATAATAGATTATCAGCCAAATTTTGATCTGATTTACTTTCTTTGGTGAAATCTATGAACATGCATGGAACATAGTTGAAAATGCCTTTTTTTTTTTTCTTTTTATGTTTGTTTTAATTGTAACTGTTGTGGGAGGCATTTTGTTCTCTGAAATACTTTGTGCAAACAATGTTTACTAAATTTTCTAATAAATATGCTGTTTGGTTTTCTGTAAAGTGTTTATTTTGAGCATTTTTTTTTTCTTCAAATGATATGGATATATCTTTTGCTGGTTGAAATGGATGCACTTATATTTAAAAGCTTAAGGAGGTTTATGTAGGTATGATGCAGTCAAAACCTGTGCATAACGAGCATAAGGTAGAAATACTCTAGATGTGAAACATAGTATCTAGTTAATTCAGAGGTACTAAATTGTAGGGGAATATATGTTTGCATTAATTAGGACAGGCTCCTTCCTCTTCCCTACTCTTGTTTTCCCTTTCATATGAAGTCAAAAACACGTAGACAAAACTAAGTGAAGTGAGAGTTTTCAGCAGTATGGTTAACGGCATAGATTAGCAGCCATGCGGGTTAATCATCACAGCGCTCTTTTCCTTCCCTATTATTACTCGTCATCATGTTTCGTCAGTTAATTCTTGAAGAGAAACATGATTAAATTCAACAATCCTGAAAGGAATAAGGTGGAGGTGGGGGGGAGAAGGAGATAGGGACGGTAGAGAAAGCAGGAATAGATTGTGCGTTCTGACGTACTGCTGCACCATTGGTAGGAGATGGTGAATTCATGAGTTACTTGGGTCTTCTGGCTTTTGTTCTTTTTCAAGTACACTCTGTCTCCTCTTTCTAAAGGTGGTTTTTTTTTTAGTTTTTGGTTTTAGTTTAAGATATATTGCTCACATAAGGATAGAGTTGCTGAGATTTTTGTCTTTCCTTGCATCCATTTTTTTGTGTCCAAAGTGAAATTTGTGTACCCTACCCTATTTAGGGAAGTTTGAGGAAAAGTATTATTCACATTACAGTACTTCTCTCTCGCTTTAGGAATGATCAAAAGTAGATGAAATAAGCAGTCAGCCCTCCGTGTTTTGATAATTTTAGCCAACTAAATTTCTTCTAATCTCTTTTGGAAGTAAAAGCAAAAGAAAGTCCCTATACATGTAAACTGTATTTCCTGTTGTAAACACTGGGATAATGTGGTCTGGCTACGCTTCTGCTGTGCTTCATTAAGACAGCAGTTTCGGTAGAAAAGCTGCTTACCAGTTTTGTGTTAACATTTCAGCTCAGCGTTCGGTGTGTTGTGGCTACATGACCAGCCACAGGTTTTGTTATCTCTTCTGATATCTATAGATCATAGATTATATTGTTCTCTTGTCTGGAAGAAGTTATTCTTCATTTCTTTTCCTACGCATGGTCTTACAGCTACTTCATGTGCCTGACTGGGAACCAGTCAAAGCCTGTGAAGTAGGAGGGGTGAAAGGATCTCCAGTCATCAGTTCATTACAATACAAGCTTAATCGGGATGTATATTCTGCAAATGAGTCTGGCATTGTTGTTTTTCTTAGAAGGGGGGCAGGGAAGGAAAAAGAAATAGGTTTAGCTACGGTCCCAACATAGTTTCAACATGATGGACACCATTAAGAAAATCTTGTAAGTTTTCAGATTTTTTTTTTCCTTGATCTTTCAGAATTTTCAGTTAGTTTTCCTGATCTTAGTAAAAGATGCTTTGAAAAAAAATTTTAATACACTTCATACTACTCATCAAGTATGACTGGAATACAGCATTTTCCAACATGCCTTAAAATAGAACTTTATTGTACTTGAAGATAAATCGCTTAAAACTCATATTCTGTTTGATTTAATATTTTGTGAGTGAGGTGCTCTGTACTGATTCTAAGACTGTGTCTGAGAGGAAGAAGCTTTTTCAAAGTAAGCAATGATAGAGATGCAATTTTTATAGCATTTATGATTTTTATGTATGCAGTGCATATAAATAATTATCTCAGTATACATATATGATTTCTTTAAGGAATCTGTGTTTACAGTTCAGAATACTGCAGTAAATATTTGGCAGTGCTCTTCTACAGAATTTTTAAAATCCCACTTTCAATTAAAGCTTAAATTCATCAGCATGTTAAATCGTGTAATTTTTTTTATTTCATAGCTTAATATTTTTATGCATGAATATTTTGCCTTGCTCATAATAAATGTAATGAGAAGAACTTGCTTTTACAAATGAATATATTCTCAAACATGCTTTGCTGTGACATGAGGGCAACAAAAGACTAGAGAGCTGCAGATTTACCCTGATAACTTTGTCTGATAATGTGTGCTAGGATGTCTGGAAGGATGATAGGGACATTATGGGTAGGATAGGCTGCTGTGTGCTACATGCTACTCATTTTCATCAGGTTTAGAGAAAAAGCAGTCTTAAGTCATATAATTTCAGACTCTTGCAATATCTTTCGTTAACTGGTCATGGTGGATACATCTAAAAGTGTTACGCTTTACACCAGAGTTCTTCATAAGATATTCTGTGCTGTTTATTAACTCACTAAATACTCTATCGATTTTTTTCCCTAAGATAATATTGAGCATTATACTAGGTCCCATCAGACCCTTCCACACTTGCGTAGCTACACCTTCACCCAGGTGACAGCTGAGCACACCTGCTGTCAAACACTAAGGGCTAAGCCACTGACTTCATTTTGCTCAGCTTGTCAGCTAACAAATTTGTTCGTATAAAACTGCAGAAGTTATTTACGGTGACTCCCCCCCGCCCCAGCCCCAAACCAGGTATGCTATTTTAACACCCTCACATCCCATTCAGCAAGCTTTTGCTTAGGTAACTATAAACCAGCATTGTTAAAAGTAAGATAACTCCCGGCAACGGAAAACAGAAGCTCAAATATTGCAGCACTTACCCCAAAAGAAGTTTTGCTGACATGGTGTCACTGAACTGAACAGGCTGTTTGATGCCATAGTCCCTCTCGGTTCACGCAGAGCTTTCACCTTCTGGTGTAAATACTTCTTGGATCCTCAAACTGAAAACACAAACCATAGCCAAACCTTGTTTTAGTTTTACAGCGTTCCTGGATTGCATAGACTCTATAGTTGGTTTTTTCCCTGTCAAAAAATCGTGTAGCACTGGTAAGATGTGAAAAGCAAGGAAACAAAACAAAAAAAAAAGAGAATGAGCAAATATTTGAAGGACCTACTATTACTGCATAGACTGTGGTTAGAGAGCACTTACTGACTCTGTTGGTCTCAGTGGCTGGTAGTGACCTGCGGAGATTAACCATTTAAAAACCAGAGACTTCTTTGCTGTCCTCCTGGAGAAAGTTTGCACCGCACTTGTGGTTCTGTGGTTGTTTGTGAGGCGAATGAAGCATTCACACAATCCAAAAAAGCAAAAGCTTTAAAACTCCTTTTTTTTGCAAGCACTGTTACTGGAGCGAGCGAGTCATGTGGCTGTGACATCAGAGGACTCCAAGTAGGACTGCCTACACTGTGGCTTTTTCTTTCTCTCTCCCTTTTTTTTTTCCCTTTT